>JAODAC010008084.1:0-23507 GCA_027575185.1 Mimaenictus wilsoni
AATCCAATTTTATCCAACTGTCCTGTGACTCTTGTATATACTCTCTTGAGAAGTGGACACAGGTTTGCTTGATCGCGACATCTAACTGTGATTGTTATATCATCAGCATATGCAATGATAGAGCATCCATTTCGGAGAGGTGTGCTGACAATCGGGTCGTACAAGATGTTCCATAACGTAGGTCCAAGTACTGCCCTGTGGGACTTCACAATGTACTTTGATGATCGAACCTTTGGTATCTCTGTTGTGTTGTTAGTTATACTTTTCGAATGACAGTCTGATTGCCATTCGAAACGTATAACTAACTAAAAGGGCAAACTGGTCGCAACTTCAACATTCGACTGGTCGTAACTTCAACATTCGGTTTCAACAACTCTTGCTCCCCACCAACAGCGCAGAAAAACCCCCAATGTACCGCCTAGGACAGCATCATTTCGGTCCACACTTGTTCAATGGATGGTCTAAAAATTCTCTAGCTCCCAAAAGCTAAACATGCTCGAAGCAAAATATATGTGTTTGCGCGTATTGCGTCTTTTACAATGATTTCTATATGCACTCGCGATTCTTGCCACGAGCTTTAAATTAATAGCCAGGGTGCATTGATTCTCTGTCAGGCCCACAACGACAAGCTGGTAAATTTAACGAATATTTATTGAACACACTTACAAGACTTACAACTTAGCAAGGCCAAAAAGGGACGCTCAGTAGCGTTGCGTAGTTGCCACCCGGCGCTTTATCATGATAAAGCGTAGAGCGCCAAATTCAAATATTGATGGCGACCATTAGAATTATTCTTACGCACTTCAGAAGCTAGAATTTTTAAAAATTTCGAAAGCATGGTTTAGAAAATCATGTTTTTCCAAGAAACAAACAGGGTTGGAGTCGCTATCATAGCTGGATTTAATAGAGGAAGAGTTTAGCTATCTTTCTGCGTTATTGGAATTTTTCTAAGGCCCTTCAGAAGCTAGATATAGCCCGTCAAATTTGGTGAATTATTAAAAATAAGAAAACATGGTTTGGAAAATCATGTATTTCATTCTGAAAGTTTTATCAAGATCGGAGGTGGTCCATTTTCGGGGTCCAGGTACCCTATCTACGTATGAATTTAAGTTGTGACGTCACTGAAATGATCCTAAAATATTTTAGAGGGTACCCACTGACGAAATCTGCATATATCATCAAAAATTTCTACCGACTTATTCGCAGATCGACTTCAATACTATCCTAACTTAGGAATGTTAACTAAGTCAGCGCATCACAGCGCTGAACAATATGAAAAAGATCGTAAATCATAAAGCGGACGTCTTAAATGACCATCTAAACTAACTATTACGCTCTACCCTCACCCGCAATATTGTACCCCAAAATATTTTTGTAGAAATATACTATATAAATATATAAAAAATATATAAATATACAAAGCGGCGGCTTGCGGCGTTGTAGATCTCGGTGCTCGTTAGATCACTGTAGTTAAGCAAGGACGGACGTAGCTAGGCGTTGGATGGGTGACCACTTGGTCGCGTCGCCGACGTGCACTCCTGATTTCACTTTAAAAACCTGAATGAAGGTTGGGCGATTCGCTTGCAACGGTCCTCGGAAAAAAACCATACGCACAAAAAGTTCAGAGCAAGTACTGTGAAAGTTACTATTCCCTTACACCACTATGTGGTAGAAAAAGGTTGTTGAATAAATAAATAAATATTCAGTACCTGAAGATGCCGAAAGGTGAAATGTATTTTATACGTGTTTAATAAAACGTTCTCATAAAACATTGTTCAAACCCCTTTTTTGTGTTTGTGCAAAATAATATTAAAATATACGAACACCAAATTATAATTTCTTTTTCAAACATTGAAAGAAACAACTTGAGTAACTATCTAAACTCGACTTAAGTCATTAGTTTAATGAATATATCTTTTATTCAAATTAATCATAAATTATGCACTGTAGAGGTATATAATAGGCTTGAATAACTTTTGATTACGATCGATCGGAAATCCAAAACTGGAACAAGTTCGATACATACACTCATTTACACACACATTCACATATACACTCTTATACGAACACATACTCACGCACGGATACATATGAATTCTAAAAAAAACGAAAGTTTCATTTATTTGTAATTCCAGCGTGCGCTATACATAAAAAATCGAAATTAGCGTAGATTTGCGGTGATAAAACCGCAATTAATCTCATGGCCACAATTAAGCTCCTGTCGCCCGTCTCCTGTCTAATATTTTATTGACAAAAAGTAAAGATTTGTAGAAGTATCACCAGATTTCTGATTTAAAGGTTATCCGTTTATTTCATAAAGATTATTTTATTTTATTTGTTTGTATGTTCTTAACAAAAGCAACAAAAAAATCAGATTTTTGCAAACTACAAAAGTCACAAAAATGACTCATGGCTTAAGATTATTATGCTCAATTTCTAGCGACTTACGAAATATTACTTTACTGAAGACATTTGCCTTAAGGCGTCGTTCACACCGTCGACTTCGCCTTTGGGCTTCGATGCCTACCCTTGTCTAACGAATGTAGTTAAAAAGAGATAGTTAGAATGCTAGTTTGCTCAAAGCCAGTGTAATTAAACTGGTCGGGCTTCACAAACTTTTACAAGCGTTGTGTAGATGACGAACCTTCCTAACGAAAAGTAGGTAAGCTGAAATGGAGAAAAAACGAAAACCGATTTGAACATGTGTAGAAGTCATGAATCCATCAACGATATGGACGAGGGCGCACCAAAGCCGACGAGTGAGTGCCGTAGAAATGCGAAGCCAAAGCGCGCTCGCAGTGTGAACGCATCGGGCTTCGAAATTCGAAGCTCGATGAAGCGAGGCGAGGCAACGCTGCCAGTGTGACAGTCCTCTAAACCTATTTCCACTGTTACACTGCTGAAGCACAAATTTCAGAATTTCATTTAATTGTGAGAGTGATTTACATTCGTTTTACTATCAATTGTTATTACGTTTTCCGGTTGTCTCACTTATTGCATTGTTTCGCGTGTTGTTGGTTAAGTTTCGTTTGTAATTAATTATGTAGAACACAATGCTTTTGTGTTACTTGCGCCTCGCCACTGAGGAGAAGCGTAACAATAATTTCAATTGCGCATTGCTCGGCATTTCGGGAAATTACAATCATCAGCGAAATTTGGTCAGTTAATTACGAACTAGAATTTATGGGGCTAATTAACTAGGAAATTACATAATGAAATAATAAGCATTATTAAAAATATTAAACTAATTATAGTTATTGCAATTATCTTTAACAAATGTCAACTTTTAATTTTAAGTTTTGACACATTACGTTTTCACATCAAAAATTCAAGTTTTAAAAAGTTGGAGTTGCTCAACTGCGTACACTCTAGCATCTTTAATTTTGAGCAGATTTGAAAACACAAAAAGTATTTACAAAGCTAATAAAAATAGCTTGAATATGACGTCAAGAATTTTCCACAGAAAGTTAAACTTATATGATTTCTCACACTTCTAAATCAAAAATGCCATTTTCGCATACAAAATCGACTTTAAAATACGAAAAATTATATAAATATAAATTTTCTCAAAAAACAATTAACGTCATATTCTAGAGAATTTAATTGTCTATAAAATACGCTATCACTTAGTTCAATAAGTTTAGCAGAATTCTCGTAATCGTGTACACAAAGTCGAAAAATGGCGAAAAATAGGAATTTCATATATTTTTAATGAACTTTCTAAGCTATAACTTCGAAACTACTATAGATATCGACTAGAAATTTTAAGAGAATATTCTTGAATAGATTACCTGATTAAGTGTACTTTCAGAATATATTTTTTTAACATGCTAAATGAGGTTCCCGCCTTAATTATTTCCATTTCCTTGATTATATCGTTTTTTCAACCAGTGTTTTACTCAATATTGATTGTTGTTGGTATTTGATTGTATTTTGGAGGTGTTCAAGTGACCTTTTATTGTTTCGACAGTCACCACACATGAAAAATGTAACACATTGATCAAATGTAACCAATCTGACAAATTTAGAACCTCTCTTTTTTTGTTCTGGGCATACCGTCTGTCATTTAGCAACAAACAGCCTTTCTTCGAAGCACATGTGGTGAATGGTCTAAATTATTCAATCGACTTAATTTTCTCACACGTTCTTAAATTGACATCAATCGACGTTCGATAAAATTGGGAAATTGAAACTAGAGATTGATTATTCATAGTTTTAAAGATTGAGAAAAGAAACAAGAGCGAAAGAATTGAAATCAATCAATCATCAAGTCTGTGAATGGAATATTGATTTACAAATGTGTGATTATCTAAGCATTATATAACCTAGGATAACCTAATCCATCTTAATTATATGTCAAATTTAATATACATTTATGTTATGTTGTGAGAATTGTATAATTTTGCTTGGTTCATCAGAAAATTGGAGGTAAAATGAACCTTGACATTTTTACAAGTAATATTAAAATTTTATGGAAATAACTATAACTTAACGAATGCAAAACAAAATTATAGATATTCGTATTGATGCAGAATTTAACGGTCTATTCTAATCTTTCATTGAAATTCAAATATTTGTATTAGTTTAGCAGTTATAATTAAAAAAACAACCAGATGATAATACTTTTTCTCTCTCGTGTTACCTGATTATTTTGACGAAATTTAATGCCGTGAAAAAGGCACCTAATTAATATTTTGCATTATTAACCTATATGTAGATTATTGCAAATTTTATGTACTTTTAGAGTATGTTATCTAAATTTTTAAGTTTCTATTAGTTTCAGAGATAATTAGAAAATAATGAATCTTGTCAGTTTTACAAGAAATAATGAAAGTTTATTTTTGAATGACAATAATTTTAATTTAACCAACGCAAAATAAACGTATAGATACTCTTGTTTATGCGGAATTTAAGGATTTATTCTAATCTTTTATGAAAATTAAAATATATGCATTCGTTTAGAAGTTACGATTAAAAAACCAAGTAGACGATAATTGATTTATCTTTCTCACGTACCCTGATTTTTTCGACAAAATTAATTGTTAGGAAACAGGGTTTTAGTAAATATCTCACAAAATAAATTTATATGTACTTTATTGCCAATTTCATGCTCTTTCAGAATCTGACATGAAATTTACTTTATCTTCCCGCATTGAGAAGTTATGAGCAGCGGAAATGTAGAAATCAAAAATCGACAAAGAGATTTATACAATTTTTTCAAAACTACTTTCTTCTTTGATCGATTTTATGTCTATAACTTCTTGGATAAAATATTTTAGCAAACCTATATTAGATGCAAAATTTTATGCTCTTTCAGAATTGGTCAAGGAATTTTGTTTATCTTGCTGCATTAAAAAGTTATGAGTTGACAAAACAAAAAAAGTAAATGGACAACTAAATGAATCCCTGAACTTTCAAATTTACTTTTTTCTTTGATTGATTCTATCTCCATAACTTCTGAAATCAATTTATTTGACTAAAGACCCGTATGATGTAGAATTTTATGCTCTTTCAGAATCTGTCAAATTTAATTTACAACAAATTTAATTTATCTTCGCACACTAAAAAGTTATAAGCAGATGAAATAAAAAATGACAAACTGAATCATAATTTTTGAAATTTATTTTCCTTTTTAATCCATTCTATCTCTATAATTACTTTGATCAAATATTTGAGCCAACACCTGTAATATGCACAATTTAATACTCTTCAATAATCCGTCAACCAACTTAAATTATCTTTATCCATTAAAAAGTTATAAACAAAAGAAACCGAAATATCAAAATCAAAATATCATAACATTGCCTGTAAATTACAATTCTTCACTTAATTAACCTCTAAAACAAAGTGTTAATCACAGGTGGATTAAACAAATGTTAATTACAACACTACACAACCAGCGGGTGTAATGCATGTTCAATTGCGCGTGGCAAAGGTCAAGCTCGCGCGAATTATTGGAGCATGCCGTACACTTTACTGACCAACGCAAGAAAATTACCATACTACGGCCTACCCACGTGCGACTTAAGTCAACACACTCACTCAGCAAACCAACACGCATACTTTTTACTTAAGTAAGTGAAGTTAGCAAGTGAGAGTTGACTTTACTCGCTGTATCTGTGTGCGTGTGTGATTATCTAATCATTTTATTATTACCGTGATTACCATTCTGTATTGCTCCATCTAAGGCGACTTAAGTCCAGTCTGACTTAAGTCAAGTTTACGAAGAAAGGAGAAAAGCGTTATACAATCAGGTATTTTGTCGTAATCAATCTGCGGTGATTGACTTTAAGCCAATTGACTTAAGTCTAGCCGAGTGACTTAAGTCATTTGACTTAGGTTCAGGAAATAGAACGATTCTTTTTTAGTATGAGTTAAAACTAATAAATAAAAATCCACAGCAGGAAAAAGTAGTTAAAGTGACTCAAGTCACCTTTGTAAAAGTTAATTGAAACGATCATAAACGTTAAATGTGATGTAATGCTTTGAAAGACAAAAGGAAATCTTAATTAAGCGTGATTGTGTTTTTGTATGTGGCTTAAGTCGTGTGGATTTAGAAATGAGAGTGGCCTTCATTGAAAATTTCGAAATTGCTTTAATTTGTAAGCATTATCCTTTAAATTTCCTCAGAATATATTTAGACTTAGCGTGAGTATGACTTAAGTCATTGTTTTGGTGCATGTAGGAAAGTGATCCTGATTTAGGGTTAATCAACTTTGAGATGAGATTGTGAGAAAACTAATTATTAGAATAAAGTGGATCAAACGTCAGTAGATTCAAAATTTAATAAGTTTTCTTGTATATGTTTAATTTGAACGTTAGCATTTTTAATTTATAAGTTATTTACAAATTAGTGCAAAATTAGCACTGAAAAATGAAGAAAAACAGATACTTGGTTTTGGTTTTACATATTTAGCAGCCTGTAACTCTTATACTAATTAATATATTTTAAGCATCTTTTACTCATTTGAATCTCCGGAATCTTAGTTTTAAAATGATGTATTAATCAATAATATAGAATAAGTCTCCTTAATGTTATCCCTACTTAAAATTGGCAGTTCCATTTTGAAAAATAAAGAGTGACTATGTAACTGAAGTTTGTTTACTAATTAAATGAAAACTAATTACGATAAAGAATTGAATAAAGCGCTGTTAGATGTAGAATTTATTAAACTTTCTTGCGTATATCAATTTAGGACGTTGATATTTTTAATTTTTATGTTATTTACAAATTGCTGCAAAATTAGCAGAGCCAGATTGCGAAAATAACGATACTTCATTTTGATTTTACATATTTAACATTGTGTAACTCTCATTCTAATTAATATATTTTAAATATTCTTTACTCATATGAATGTCCCGAATCTCAGCTTTAAAATGATATATCTATTGGTATTATAAAATAAGCCTACTTAAAGTTATCACTGATTAAAGTTGGTACTTCCATTTGTAAATATAAAACACAAACATATACTGAACGTTCTTTACTAATTACGAGAAAACTAATTACGACAAATAATTGAATCAAACGTCATTAGAACCACAATTTAAGAGTCTTCCTCAAAATGTTTACCCCAGACAAATATCTAATGACCTCTACTAGTTATTCTTGAAAATAGAGAAAAGAAAATCAGAACTAAACCTTCGTGACTTCACTGTTTCAAACCTTTCTTCTCCTCTGCTGACTTTTTTTTGCTCTGTTGACTTTAATAGGCTAAATGTGTCCTAGTATAATGTGACCTAAGTATACTATGCTTAAGTCAAAGGCGACTTAAGTCATTATTGTAAATGTAATCACGATTTGCGGTCGTAACATTGCGTCGATTGTGAGCGGAGAGAAAGTGTGAATCAAGTGTAATTTGCATTTGCGATTCTTCTCTGCAAAAAATCTTTTTCTAATTGTAAGCCATTTTACCCAAGTCGATTTAACTTATTGTGAAACTCAATTAATATGTATCTTATATCAAATGATAATAAAACTTCTAACTCATGAAAACCACTTATTTTCTTAAGACTTAAGCCACATAACTTCATATTACTTAAGTCATATTTCATTAAGTCATCTTAAGTAAAATTTTTAAGCCACCATGAAATGTTAAATAGTTGAGTTAATATAAAATATAATTCTTGCCAAAGGCCAGCGAAATAATAAAAATGTAATTTTCGCTCTCTTAAGTCGGGTTTGCGCTGAATGCACTTTATGATGGCGCAATGGGCGCGCCATTAGTTTGTAGTTTAAGTAACTACAGCCTGGGTTACCTGGTTTACACAGCCTCCAGGCAGCACAATCGCAAGCTAATAAATATTTCTGCGAGTGATTTTCTATTTCTAATTTGCACTGCCTCACGCAAAATATCAAAATATCAAATTGCGATTATCAGCTGCGCACACCGTCGTCGATTAAACTGCCAGCACAGAAATGCAAACCAGAAGCAGCTGAGTAGAGGTTGGCTGAGTACAATTTACTCAATTCCGGATTGGGTGACTATTACTTGGCTTATTACCTGCTTTATGGCGCTAGTTATTGTTGTTAAGTCATAATTATTATTTTATTGAGTAGAAATTTCGATGCTAAGTAGGATAAGACATTAAAGTTACAAAATATTGCTTAACTTAAGTTGGTCCTGAGATTTAGTATTATTTTCGGTAGATATTTGGGTTTTATGTTAAGAATTTAAGTAAATTTTCACATTTTTAGAGTCGGGCAAGTTTTGGTTTATGTTATTTAACTGACGATGGCGCCTGTGTTAAGGAAGTCACTTTTATGTGTGTACCACTGGCTCAATCCACGAAAGATTAACTTTAATTTCATGTATGATAACGTTTTCTATGTTAAGTTTACTTAAAGTTATCAGTACTTAACGTTGGTAATTCTATTTGAGAAGGTGGTTGTGAGTTTCAGTTCGTCAACTTTGAACAAAGATTACTAGGAAACTAATTGTGTTTATGATTTGTATAAAACTAAATAATATTCAGAATTTATCTCGCTTTCTTCCTAGGTACTTTTTGGGATTCTATCTTTTTAAATTTGCTAATTATTCGCAAATTACCAAGAGTTATTCGAAATAAATTTTTAGAAAATTTTATTTTCATTTCGATTTTTCTTATTTGACACCCTGTAACATTTGATTAAATGAAAATATTTTAAATATATTACCTCCATAATAATCTACAGAAATGCCGCTTTAATACGCTGAAATGTATGGAGTAAGCCTCCTTAAATTTATCGTGGCTTAAACATGACTGTTTCTTTTTTAAAAATGAAATGACAAGTGAGTGTCAACTTTGTGGCTCAATTCCTGGAAAACTAACAACGTTCAAGAAATAAATGAAACTGTGCAAGATTCAAAATTTAATTAACTTTCTAAAGCAGTCACTCGCAGGTTGCAATCTTAATTTATGTAGCCGCAGCCATTCAAAATCTAAACCAATTTCATATTGATGCTTCGATTCCACTACTATAAATAAACTTTGTAACACTTTTCAGCCGTCATAAACGATATTACCCCATTATCAGATTATATCACAGCCAAGATAATATAATAATGATTAATTTGAGGTATAAATAATGGATGTAATGGAATTTGTAAACAAATTACAGCCGCGGGAACCGAGACAAGACGTCCGCCTCCACGCAGCAACCACGAAAAGTGAATAAGTTGCATCGGTTTCCAAAGCGTGCCTTATTGTAATGAATCCACGCTCCACAGCCGAAAAATATTTGTGCATGGCAGAAACGCTGAATGAATTCAATACAGCGGCAAACAACAATGCGCCAATCCGCAGAACAATGTGTAACAACCGTGCGCGATTACGACGAGTCACGGCTTCGTTCTGGTTTTTATCGCTTTCACTTTCGCGGCGTTGCTCTTCGCGAGTTTGATTTATCCGTTCCTGCATCCGCCATCTATCTCCTGCAAATAGATAGCTATTGGTTCGGCTCAAAACCGCAATTTGTGATTAGAATTCGAGCCGCGATTAACGATTGAATATCGTGAATCTACTCGTGTTGTTGATACGTTGAAACTAATTTAAACGAATTTATAACAAATATCACAGAAAATATGTTGCAAACATGAAATTTTGAATGTAATTTACATTATGTATGATTTAGAGAATAATTGAGCGATATTTAAATCGTGTTTCACGTTTGAAATAGGCAATTTAAGCGAATTTTAATGTGAAAGTTTTTCTTTGTTTTTGACAACTACTTGTTTGAAACGCTGTAATTTCTTGTCATGTAATTTGGGTATAATGCAAGATATGCTAAATTAAACTCTACAATTAACTCTAGTTTGATATGCTGTTTAGCTTTTGTTGATATCTTTCTTGGTTTAGGAGTTATATGCAAAATAAGTTGGATAAGTCTACTTATAAATATACTTTCTGGAGAAAAAGTGAATAATTTTCACTTTGACAGTCTGAATCATCAGAAATATTAGAGTTATGAACACTATTAATACTTTATATAAAAGCTAATTTAATTCAGATTGCAGCGGTGAAATCCCCAATACAATATCTTAACTAATTTGGCAGTTATTCTTAATTAAATTTGGTTACCCAAACTGGGAAAAGTTTTTTAAAAATGTTTCTCTCGATATTTTTATATTCCATCTGTTATCCTTAACATAATAGATATTATGTGAAACAATATACTATTCGATATTAAATTCTCTTTAATTCCGTCCAAGGCCTATTATATTATCTTCAAAATTGCAAAAGTTACAAGCCTCTAAACTCAAACTTCTTCCAGATGTCTTGCAACTGTCCAGTGTCGCAACAAGGCCCAACCCTCGCCTCAACTTGCGGTGGAGCTCCTTTTATGCTCTTCATGGGTCTCCTAGAAGTGTTTCTTAGATCCCAGTGCGACCTAGAAGATCCCTGTGGACGCGTGGACAACACTCCATTACTCCCAGAATACGACTTTATAGTAGTCGGTGGTGGATCAGCTGGAGCGGTTGTGGCGAGTCGTCTTTCGGAAATACCTGAATGGAACGTGCTGTTGGTGGAAGCAGGACATGATGAACCCACAGGGGCACAGGTTCCCTCGATGTTCCTGAACTTTATAGGCTCGGAGATAGATTGGGGCTTCCAGACCGAACCTGAGAACGGAGCTTGTATGAACGAAGACGGACAGAAGTGTTACTGGCCTAGAGGGAAAGTGCTTGGCGGGACGTCTGTTATGAATGGGATGATGTACATACGAGGGTCTAGGGCGGATTTCGATGGTTGGGCACAGATGGGGAATAATGGATGGAGCTATTCCGAGGTCTTGCCCTACTTTTTGAAAAGTGAGGACAATCAGCAGATGGATCTGGTGGATCGGGGATATCATGGTGTTGGTGGATTACTGAGTGTTTCACAGTTTCCATATCATCCACCTTTGTCTAAAGCTATTTTAAAGGCTGGGGAGGAAATGGGTAAGTTTCAGGGTTCCCATAGACTTGAGGCTTAGGTCTATGAGAAATAGTTCAGATTACGGTATTAAAGGTCCATAACCTATTTTCAGGTTACAAGTCAAGAGATCTGAACGGAGTCTCCCATACAGGGTTCATGATTGCCCAAACAACCAACCGTAATGGGTCCAGAATGAGTACAGCTCGGGCCTTCCTCAGGCCATTCAAAAACCGTCGGAATCTTCACATCCTCCTGAACTCAACCGTTGCTAGAGTCTTGATTAATACCACGACCAAGACAGCGTATGGTGTTGAGGTCCTCAACAATGGAGTCAAGCAAGTCATCTACGCCAGTAAAGAAGTGATCGTCTGTGGAGGAGCAGTCAACTCGCCTCAGATTCTTCTCCTCTCTGGAGTGGGACCAAGAGAAGACCTGCACCAAGTGAATGTCCCTGTGGTCCATGACCTTCCCGGAGTGGGCAGAAACTTACACAATCACGTAGCTTACTTCCTCAATTTCAATATTAATGACACCAATTCAACTCCTCTGAATTGGGCTACTGCTATGGAGTATCTTCTTTTCAGGGATGGTCTTATGAGTGGTACAGGTAAGTTCGAACTCCTAAAACGGCTTCTTTGGTCTTCATAACGCTTCCTGGGAAACGTGGAACCAACCAACCTGGGAACCCTTTAATTTTCTAGGTATCTCCGAAGTAACAGGATTGGTCCATACCAAATTCTCCAACCCTGAGGACGACGACCCAGACATCCAATTCTTCTTTGGAGGCTTCCTAGCAAACTGTGCGAAAACGGGCCAAGTTGGCGAACGTGTAGACAACAACTCCAGGTCCATCCAGATGATCCCCACAGTGATCCACCCCAAGTCTCGAGGGTATCTTACTCTCAAAGACAACGACCCTCTTTCACCACCACGAATCTTCGCCAGATACTTAGAAGACGCTGAAGATACGAAGACATTGATCGAGGGAATCAAGATCGGGATTAAACTTTCCGAGACCGAAGCCCTTCGAAGATATGGCCTCAAAGTAGACCAAACTGTTGCTAAGGGTTGTTCTAGGTATGCCTTTGGTACAGATCGTTATTGGCGTTGTGCTGTGCAGCACGACACAGCTCCAGAGAATCATCAAGCTGGGTCTTGCAAAATGGGCCCCAGTTCTGACCCCATGGCCGTGGTCAACCCTCAGTTACAAGTCCATGGTGTGGACAGACTCAGAATCATTGATGCATCGATTATGCCCAAGGTAACGTCAGGTAACACAAACGCACCTACGATCATGATCGCTGAAAAGGGCTCGGATATGATCAAACAAAGATGGTTGACACCTCAGGGTGGGTACTACTACCAAGGGGGATTACCCTCGAACAGGGTTAGTCGACACTGGACCAGTTTTGGTAACTGGTAAAGTGATTTAAAATATAGAAAGAAAGATGAGGCAAAATTATTTTTTGATGTATAAACTTAAATTGTTGGATTTTTGTACTTGATTAGATTTAGGTTTATTTATTGTATAATTTACTGCAATTTTGTTATTAACAATGATGTACCTAAGTAAATATCTTTTTTCATTAATAAATATTTAACTTTTTGTATTATTTAATAATTTGAATGTTTATACATTTTTAAAAAATTTCTCCGAAATTTGTCATCACATCTTTGGAAGCTCGTATCTTTTAAATTATTGATAATAGAACAAAAGTTTTCAAATAAAAAAGTTTCAAAATTTAATGTTTTATAATATCAATTTTCGTTTTTTTATAGTTATTCATATCCGTTTCATTGTCATTTAAAGAACGTAGTATCAATTATCTATTCATTTTTTATGTTCATACAAATTTGAAACAGCATGTTTGAAAGGCTGTAACTCGATAAATATATGTTTTAAGAAAAAACTTTTCGAGTAAAAAAGTTTCTAAATTTAATTATACATAGTACAGAGGAAAGACATTCATCTTATTATTATTTAAGTTAAAGTTATAATTAATCAAAGATCAATGCTTCATTGTTTTTCTTTCTGGCATGTTTGGTACCTTGAGTTTCAGGGCCTGTAACTTACTAAATATTAATTCATGAAGAAAAGTTTTCAAATAAAAGTTCTTCAGAATTTAATTTTGTATAATATAACATCAGACGTTTATTGTTTTGTGTTTTGAAAACTATGTTAGTGAGATTTAAAGACCCAATAGTCAGCCTTCGAGTAACTTATTTAAACAGAGAACTTTGCTTTTTCTACTTTGAGAAGGTATAACTTTTTAAATATGACTTTTACAAAAATTTCTTTCAAGTAAAAACGCTTCAGAATTTCTTGTATGATATAATGGCATTATGCTCTTTTCCTTTTATATATTATATCCTAAGTTATAGTCCATCAAATTTGGGGGCAATTTTTCTTGCTTCATTTAAAAACTAAACTCTTGACTTTCAGCTGATTGTGAGATTATACAAAAATCATTGGTTGAATTTCAAATATTGAAAAGAAATTGAATGTAGAATTTCATGGACAATAAGATACTGTCAAATTCTTTTATAGGTAATAAAAACTCCCCACGTTATTCACAAATAACTATGCAGTCAAAGAGAAGTCGCTAGGAAATCATTATAAGAACCTGTAATATCTAGAAATTTTCAGAGTCAAATAACAAGAAAACAAAAAAAATTGTATCTAAACTAATTTATTCTCCATCTCCCTTCATCACAATGTTATGAACTTAATAATAATCATAAAAAACTCTTGTCTTGTCTTGCACTCGATTTTGTGTTGTTGTCATGTAATGTGTTGCAATCTCAGGATTTTCTAAAACCACTTCGGCAGGCTGAGAGCCAAGGGTTCCAAAGGTTTAGTGCTTGTGGGATTTCTCGTGGTCGGCGACGATGGACTTGACTTGCGATTCGACCTTCTTGCCGATCTCGATGAACTCGTTGAGAAAGTCCTCGGAGTACTTCTTGATGTCGTCCTGCGCGGCCTGCACCTTGGGGTCCTTGACGAGCTGGTTGACCTGATCGGCGGCATCCTTGAAGGCCTTGTTGAAGTTGGTCTTAAGTTCATCAGCCTTCTTCTTAACATCGGGGGAGAGGTTCTTGTTCAGGTCGGCGGCAGTATCGGCCAACTTGGATTCGATCGTTTTCAGGTGGGTTTTGACTTCTCCTTCATGAGCAGCACCCTGGAAAGAAGGATTATTGACTTAGAAAATGCAAATAATGAAAGAAATCATGCTATTCCGAGGTTCCATGAGCACCCTGTATTAATTTTCGGTGAATTTTTACAGATTTAGAATGAGTTGAAGACTTAGAATTAATCTAAGTCGTCGGAATAATTTTATAAAAAGGTAGGAATCTTCTTGAAGAAGGTAACAACTTTCAAATCGATTTAGAATGACTTTTGATATACCCAGAATTATTCTGAATATAAGAAAAAGAAAGAAAAAACTTCCTTGTGCCGCTTACAATAATTATAGTGAAGTTTAAAGGACTCAGAATAATTCCAAGTTCTTCATAATGAGACTCAGAAAGAAGGATATGCAAAATAGCGTATATTCATGATACAAGCGTTTTCTTAGGACTAATTGTAAGAAAGGAGATTAAAGTGATTTAGCGATGTGTAGAAACAGGTGACTCAGTGGTGCTGATGATTTCACTTACTTCGGATTTGACTTTGTCGATGAAAGACTGGAGGGAGACGAGGAACTTGTTGGTACCCTCGTTGAAGGCATCGCCAATCTTCTTGGCGTCCAAGTCGGTGAGACCCATTTCGTCGCTCACCTGCTTGGCGAGCTTCTGGGCATGCTCGGCCAAATCCTCGAGAGAGTCCTTGGGTTCATCAGGGCGAGCCTTGGGCTTGGCAACGCATCCCTGAAACAATCACAGGAATCTTAGAATAACTTTCATCGACGTCAACTACAAGTCAGTTCATACAATCCTGTCAGCATTATTACAACTTCCATAAATTGATATTAAAAAATGATGAGTTATCTACAATTGGAGCGATTGCATAGCGCTGATGTGGCTTAAGTCATGCCAATTAAGTCATCGACGCATCAGTATGCATAGCTTGCATAACCTCTGGCCTTGACTTAACATTCACGCTTGCTGTTGGCAGCAAATCAGCAAAAAATGTGGTAAACATATTTGAAGCATCAAGTTTGCAAGCTCATATCTTTTGAAACATGAGTTTTAGAATAAATATTTTCAAGTAACAAAGATCTAGAATTTATTTAGCTTTCTAAAAATATATTAGATCTTTGGCTTGAGTAATATATTCGCAAGTTATCGTCATTTTTTTAGAAATATATAAAACTAAATTAAAAGTTGAACAACGGAACTTTCATGTTTAAGCCTTGATAAATTAATATTAAATAGGATTAATAACTATACAATGGGCCATTATAATTCAGAATTTAATACAGAATCGAATGCCGTCAATTTCGTTCTTTATATTGAATATCTTAAAAGTTATGGGGCAGAAACCGAAAAACAAAATTGGAAACATTAAAATTTCGGGAATAAAATTATTGACATTTCAAATTTGAAGCCTCATAACTATTAAAATATTAACACTACAAAAAACTTTTTGAAATAAAAATTATTCTCTGTTAAATATTCTAGTATAAAATGCATAAACTCTTTCATGGAAATCAGTAAACTTTGAAATAAATAGATTGAAATACGAATGCATCGTTTTTAAACAAAATTTTCGATATCAAATCTTAACATTCAATGCATCTAACTACCAAACTAAAACTATCAAAAAAACTCATAAACTGTTATTAGAGTGAGAATTTACTGAAGAATCGATTGCTGTCAAATTTAAGTTCCTATCTTTAAAAATATCAAAGTTATGGCCAAGGGACCCAGACTGAAACACTTTATCTTGTGAAATAAATTGGTAAAAACTTACTTGGATGACGAAAAGGGCGACGATGGCGACCAGGAATTTCATGGTGACTTAAGTGCTGCAACAGTGTTGACGACGAGAGAACAACTGATGATCGTTTATCCGATGCGCACCCTATTTATACTCGGCCAGAGATGGCCGCGCCGCCCTTTAGACCTGACAATGCGCTGCCATCTTGGTATTCGAAGCGGCGCATCGCAGTCAAAGCGACTTAAGTCGACATGGTGAGTGGATCACAACGCATTCCGATAAGTTTGATGTAATACGCTAACAATATTCACCGATAAGCGCTAATCACCGACGTCCATACGCGATGATAAGTAATTAGCACACTTAAGTCGTTTTTGCGATTATGACTTAAGTCAGTTTTTGTTATGTTTGATATTGGCGAATACTTTGTCAAGATTACTTTCGACGTACTCTGGAATTACACCAAACCTGATTAAGGGGATGTAATGTGACTTAAGTCACATTTCATTTCATAAGTTAAGATAGATTTAATTTATGAAATGTGTGCGATTTAACCTACCCTAATTTTTCTTAAGAGCAGTTTAAACAATCAAACAATAAACATTAATGTATAGTAAGTGACTTATGTCGTTGTGACTTAAGTCAAGTTCGTTTAAAGTCACTTATATCAATATTAAACCAATGAATTGAAACAATATTACTTATTTTTGGCCTATTATGTATTGTTGCTAGTTGACTTAAGGCAATTTCATTCGTTTGACTTAAGTCAACAGTTTACATTGTACATATTTTGTTAATTTAGACATTCTAGTCTTTAACTTAAGTAAATTTTGATTAAAATCTATTTGAACTTAACTAACTTTTTCTTTTTATTCATTTAAGTCAATAAATATTTGTTAAATTGAAACATACCATTTCATGTTCAGATAAGTCAGAATTGAAAATATTTCTGAACCATATAAACATATTTCTGGATTCAGAATTTAATGCAGAATCGAATGCAGAAAAGCTCACAGCTCTATCTTCATTATTCCTATAGTTATACAACAAATACTAGAACAATTTTTTTTCCAAGTTCATTTCTAGTAGTAAATTTTTTGATATACACTTTTTAAAAGCTCTATAACATTCGAAATGTGTAAGCTAGAAAAATCTTTTTAGGAAAAAAATCATCGTCTTTTAATTGTCTATTATAAGTGATTTAGAGTTGTTCCGAAAATATGAACAAACTAAAGATATAGAGAGTTAAATAAGAAGGTTACAATCCACAGGAAATTTTCAAAATTGTTAATGAAGTTACAGCCTTCATAATTTGCGAGTAATAATAATTATCAAACATTTTAAAGCGTTATTTAACTCAAAATTTGATAAGGAATCTAATGCACTTAATGCCCCTTCTGTATCTTTACAAACCTTAACGTTATGCTCGAAAAACTTGAACAAAATCTTTGATGAACAACATTTTTTGAAGTGACTATTTTGAAATTCCAACTTTGAACGGCTGTAACTTTTAAAATATAGATTCTACGAAATACTTTTTGAGACAAAAAACGTAATTTTTTTAATTCTTTATCGTAAACTGTATATTGCTTCTTTCAAATTCTAGTTAAAGTCAAGATATATAGTTTAAAATGATAGACTTAGAATATAAAAGAAACATTCTAACATTGAAACACAAGTTTGAGCTCTCATAATATACAGGTAACAAAAAAGGGAATTATTAAATTACTCGATTTAAACTCGAAATTTTATAGAGAATCGAATGCCGTCAGTACCGTTCTTCTGTCTTTGTTACTTTAGGAGTTATTTCTCATAAACCAGGAAAAGTTCCCTAGAAAACTCAAATCTAGTCTTGAGTCACATAGATATAAAAAAATAAGAAAATTAACGAAGGAGCAACCTGAAAAAAAGTAAAATTAATGATAAAACATCACGTGATATTCCAGCCGACTTAAGTCGCTTCAAAACTTTCCGCTTTAATTCGTCTTAACCATAAAACTAGACAATTTTGATTCGAAAAAAGCAGGTACAACCCCCTTTACTACCTGATAGACAGAAGAGACAGGTAGTTAAACCGTAAAGCAATAAAGTACAGTAATATATTCAGAAAGGTAAAGCGACTTAAGTCGCTTCGGGGTAGTTTTATCACGTCGCTTACATCGAAAGGACGCCGTTCCCACGCAACCCAGCTGAGATGGCCTCGAAGGGTTTTTGTTTACAAACAACAGCTGAGATTTCAGGTAGAAGACATCTCTCCACAACACAGTGCCTCCCAAAAGTTTGCTTTGACTTAAGTCGCTTTAGCGCAAAATAATTGCTCTTATATAACAAAATCTTATCAAATGCATCCTAGTGATAAGCAGATGTTGTGTACGACAAATTTTTAGTCAAAACAACGTAATGACGGTCATGGGATATTTGCATATGACTTAAGCCAGTTAAGTCAGAGTTCACCGACAGTAAGCCGAGGTTATGGATAAGGGAATTTATTACAATTTCATTAGAAATACATTAGAATTTACGTTCTTTTTGCATACTCAAATAGATCTGATCATGTGACGTTAATCTGACTTTCATAAGACACATTTGCATTTGTCAAATGTCAATTTTGTTTTTCCCTAGGGGAATTTTGTTCAGTATCTGGGGTATAACTTATAAAATAATAAAGATACAGGAACGGTACTGACGGCATTAGATTCTCCATAAAATTCTGAATCTGATAGTATATTTTTAGAATCCATGCTTTTATTTGGCTAGATATTATGGCATCTCAAATTCATGATTAATTTTTCAGAATTTTTCTTTTCCATTCAAACTTTTTGATTCCAATCAACGTATCTCGACATTTTTCCATGTTTTGTAAAGTGCATAAATATTTTACGATACAAAATTTAAAAAGGAACATTTTTTGTTGCAAAATATATTTCGTAGAACCTATATTTTAAAAGTTACCGCCTTTCAAAGTTAAAAGAATTCGAACATTTTGTGGAGTGACATTTTTGAAATTCCAAATTTGAAGACCTCTAACTTATAAAATATAGGTTATATGAAGTATATTTTTGGACAAATAATGTTCGTTTATTAATTGCGTATCATAAAATGTTTATGTGTATTCTTAAGCATTAAAAAATGTCAAGATACATTGAATAAAATCAAAAAGAATGAATGGAAACGAAAAATTCTAAAATGGAATCATAAGTTTGAGTTCCCATAAAATCTAATTAACTAAAAGTATGAATTTTAAAATAATACTGGCGAACTCAAAAATTTATGGAGAATCGAATGGCGTTGGTTCCGTTCCAATATCTTCGTTACTTTAAAAGTTATACCCCAAAAATCGAACAAAGATCCTTAAAAAAAGCTTAAGTTATTTATATTTTGATTTAAATATGAATATGACTTAATTTGACTTAAGCTTCAAATGTTACTTATGACAACTGAAAGAAGTCACTGTTTAGGAACAAAAATGAAAAAAAAAATTGCAGATGAATAAATAAATTTACTTAAACAGTTGTAACAGCGTTAAAATTGACTTGAGCAAGACCTACTTGACTTTAAGTTAGCTTAATCTAGTAATTCATTTCGCCACGGTAAGGTGCACAGTACGGACACTTTCTTCCATTAGGATAAACGCCACCCGGTGGACATCCACAAGGTTTTCTGACAGTCGGGGTATCCTGAACGTAGATAATCTGAGGTCCACTTCCGGATCGGTCATCCTGGTCATACGGAAGTGGTGTTTGAAGTTTGCAAGTTGGACATGCGCATGGATATCCAACTATTGGTGACAAAGACGCTGGAATTCAATTAAGTTAGGTTAGGTTAAGTTACTTAAGATTAAGCTAAGTTAGGATCAAGACTTAAGTAATTGAGGTTTAGGGTGTATTACCTTGAATTTCTTTCTTCGAAACACATTGTGGACAGTAACAGTAGACATGATGAGGGGACATCGAAGCGGAAGTTCCTGATTGGTAGACGTTCAGATCGTCCATGTCGAACGTGAAGGGTTTTCCGGAAAATGGAAGGCAATCTGGGCATGAACAACTCTTCTTCAAAATGGCGCTGATTTCGGCTGAGCATAGTTCTTCTGAGGAGGCGACTTCCGGGTCACAAACTGGAAGTTTAGTGGGTCGGGTTGGTGTAGTTGGCCTGGTAGGTCTGGTAGGACAAGTGGGATGAGTAGGTCGAGTTGGCCTGGTTGGTAAGGTAGGTTTGGTAGGTCTTGTAGGACGAGTTGGCTTCCTAGTTATGGGGTCTTCAGAAGATTCCGAGAGTTCAGCCTCGAAACTATCCGGATAGGGAAGTCTGGTGGGTCTTGTAGGTCTAGTAGGTTTAGGAGGTCTGGTAGGTTTAGTAGGTCTGGTAATCTCGGTAGGTCTGGTAGGTCTGGTTGGTTTAGTAGGTCTGGTAGGTCTAGTAGGTCTGGTAGGTCGAGTTGGTCTAGCAGGCAAGCTTGGCCTACTAGTATCAGAGTCTTCTGAAGAATCCGGGAGTTTCCAATTTGGTGATTTCTTCAAATACCAATCGTCTTCGAAACTATCTGAATGAGGTCTAGGTCTATTCAACTCAGAAGTGTGCTTCTTTTGATTCCGGCGTCTAGGCAAAACAACACTTTCATCAGAATCCTCCTCTGACTGAAGTGACCAGTTTGGACTTTGTTTCGAATACCAGGAACCATCAAAACTCTCCGGGTCAGGCTTGGTTGTCCTACAATTCTTCCTGGAACACCTCGTAGCTTTCGTAGGTTTACTTGTTGTTGTTGTGAAATCTTCTATTGGAGTTGTAGCCTCCGTTGTTGTAGTTTCCGGAACTTCTGTAGTAACCTCCAAAATCTCTTCAGTTTCTTGCTGGGAACTTCCACTTTCACCGGACCTCAGATGGTGCTCCAGGATACGTTTCTGACAAGACTTACACAATGACCCGAAACGTTCATGTGGATTACCATCAAGGCACCGGATCAGATCCCGACAAGATTTACAGATTAGAGGACGTCCTGTACAGTCCCGTTTACCCTTACTCTTCTCCCTCTGTTCCGTGACACGACGAATGGTTCCTTCAGGGTCTTCAAGATCACTTTTGTCAGCATCGTGGACGAAGACATGGTAATCATTACAACATTTATCTTTTTTCTTATGATCATCAGGGCTGTGCTCCACAGCACCTGAATCATCTTCGGCTGAAGATCCGGAAGAGGCAGGTTCATCCAGGTCATCATAGACTACGATATGGAATGGGTCACAGTTTTCTTCGGATTGACCATGGTACGGTTTGGGTGTGGAGCTTATGAGTTGAGTGACGTCTTCACAGGAAATGAAATCTGTAGTTTTAGATGTCATTGTTGTAGTTGAGAACTCTTCAGATTTGTCAGTTTGGTCTGGGGCATTTGTGGGTTGGGGTACCTCTTCACAGGAAACAAAGTCTGTAGTTGTGGTAATTGTGGGTGTTGTAACTTCTTGTGTTGTTCCTTCTGAGGTTGTTGATTCAGTGGTACTCTGAGTGGTTCCTTCTGTGGTTGTTGTGGTACCTACCGATGTTGTTTCATCATCCTCTGTACATCCAATAGTTGTACCTTCAGTTGTTGTCGTTACTCCCGTGATGGTGGTGGGCTGTGTTGTTGTTGTGGTCGTGGAAACGTCCGTGGAATCTTCATCAGAACGATCACAAGACTCCGTTGTTGTACTCAGCTCTGTAGTAGTTGTCCCTTCTGTTGTTGTGCTTGTACCTTCTGTTGTTGTAGTCGTACATTCAGTGGTTGTGGTTGTGCCTTCTGTTGTTGTTGTTGTTGTGCCTTCAGTGGTGGTTGTACCTTCAGTTGTTGTCGTTACCCCCGTAGTTGTGGTAGGCTGCGTTGTTGTGGTCGTGGAATCCTCCGTAGAATCTTCATCAGAAAGATCACAAGATTCCGTTGTTGTAGTTAGCTCTATGGTAGTCGTCCCTTCGGTTGTTGTAGTTGTACCTTCTGTTGTTGTAGTCGTATATTCAGTAGTTGTGGTTGTGCCTTCAGTTGTTGTAGTCGTAGAACCCTCCGTAGAATCTTCATCAGAAAGATCACAAGATTCCGTGGTTGTAGTTAGCTCTGTGGTAGTCGTCCCTTCGGTGGTTGTTGTTGTTATGCCTTCGGTTGTTGTAGTCTTATATTCAGTTGTCGTTACTCCGATAGTAGTGGTAGGCTGCGTTGTTGTAGTGGTCGTTGTAGAAGCCTCCGTGGAATCTTCCTCCGAAAGATCATAAGATTCCGTTGTTGTTGTTAGTTCTGTTGTCGGCTCCGTTGTAGTAGTACTAGAACCACATTCCGTTGTTATTGGGATAGTCGTAGTTGTTGTAGAAGCTACTGTCGTTGTTGTGGCAGCAGTGGTTGTTGTTATAGATGGCGTAGTCGATTCGGAATGATCACACTCCTCCTCTGTTGTTGATATTGGGCCAGCTGTAGTAGTCGTTACAGCTTCCGTTGTTGTTGTAGGTACTGTAGAGGTGGTTGTGGTTGCTACTGTTGTAGTGGTCGTTGGTTCAGTTGTTGTCGTCGTAAAAGTTTCCGTTGTAACTTCTGATGTAGTGGTCGGCATAGTTGTTGTAGTTGTGGCGGCGGTAGTAGTAGTTGTACACTCCGTTGTTGTAGTCGTAGTAGGTTGCGACGTTGTTGTTGTTGATGTACCAGTGCATTCTTCTGATTCCGTGGTCGCCGTTGTTAGTTCTGTTGTTGACGTCGTAGATGGCTCTGTAGACGTTGTTGTTGCCTCTGTTGTAGTTGTACTACATTCGGTCGTTGTTGTTGTTGGAACAGTCGTAGTAGTCGTAGTAGCTTCTGTTGTTGTGGTAGCAGCAGTCGTTGTTGTAGATATCGTTGTGGATTCTGAATGATCACACTCCTCCTCTGTTGTTGTTGTTGGTCCCGTTGTAGTAGTTGTAGCAGCTTCTGTGGTTGTTGTTGGTACTATTGAAGTTGTTGTAGTTGCTACAGTTGTAGTGGTCGGCTCAGTTGTTGTTGTGGCAGCAGTAGTAGTAGTCGTGGGTTCTGTTGTTGACGTTGTGGTGGTCAATTCCGTTGTCGTTGTTGTTGGAACAGTCGTAGTGGTCGTAATAGCTTCTGTTGTTGTGGTAGCAGCAGTCGTTGTAGATATCGTTGTGGATTCTGAATGATCACACTCCTCCTCTGTTGTTGTTGTTGTTGGTCCCGTTGTAGTAGTTGTAGCAGCTTCTGTGGTTGTTGTTGGTACTGTTGAAGTTGTTGTAG
>JAODAC010008095.1:0-25447 GCA_027575185.1 Mimaenictus wilsoni
TTTTAATTAATACTCATAATCTTTATTTAAATTAGCATTAATTACAAATAATAATAAATCGAAACTACCAAACAGAATTATTTATGAAATATAAAATATTTAAATAATATTATTTTAGGCAACCCACATTACATATATTTGTAATTTTGTTATATCAGGTTCCCCAATCACAAAAATAATGAGAGGTAATAATAAAGCAAAAAATTAATAGATCAAGTATACTAATTCTAGCAATTACTGCTAACCACAAGCCCTCGGTATCGAAACCCACAGGATGTAGATTAAAACAAATTCGACTTCTAATCAATAGTAATCAGTTTCTAATGGGACGAATAACATTAAAAAGAAATTGAAGCGCTAATGTCCACAATAGCATATGATCGATGAAATCAAACAGAAATATATACTACATTATAATTATAAAAATACAAATAAATGTTAACAAAAAATGCCCGAGAAATAACCTAGGAGCAAACTAATTCCAAACAAAAAACTTTTCATTGTTTAAGAAACCTTCCTTCCATATTGCAATATTCGCAAATATACTAAATCGCATATGCAATTTTCGAGGATAGCTGATCTTGACCATGGTTTCTAAACAAATGTGTTTTGTCTTTTGCCGTATGTAAAAAGAATTTTAGTTTATAATATTACAAATTAAATTTAATTTTTCTAATTTAAAATTCATTCCCCTTTGAATATGACCATGGATAGTGGTTTATTTACTAAAGCCATAGCGCATACATCTTTTTTACAAAAACATATCTTAAAAACTTTGTCTGCGTCGCACTAAGTAGCTTTGAAAAAATTAGTGACCCCGAGCTGATCTTTGCTATTATTTTGTATAACTAATTTTTTATTAGTTAGTTTATTGACTAAGAGAGATGCAAAGTAGGATCGAAAAAGCTTAGTGAACAAGTGAAAGATTGAACCGATGTTAAGCAATCAAAAGGTGCTCGTGAAAGATGTTTTAGGCGTCTTTGAAGGAGTCAGTGAACTCACTTTGGCTTGACTGACATAACTATCTCAGAAGGGAGTGGCCGCTTCTGAGAGGCTGGAGGAATGTTACTAAGAATGTCTGGGAGTATCACACGTGGGTGGTCTTCCTTCCATAAAGAAATGACGCTCTGACATGGGATCCTTTTTTTGAAATAATAATGACAGTTATGGGATAAGGTAACAATATCGTATAAAATTTAAAATTAAAAATCACATGTAGAAATGTGGAATAAACCGTGTTAAGGTGGTGTGATAAAAGCAACATGAATGTTTGAAAAAAACGGCGATAACTAAAACCGACACCGCGTATTTCAAGGGGAGGGTGTCAATTCGTCTTACCACAGTCAAAAGATCAAGACCCCAAGCCGCACTAAACAAGGTATGCCAGAATGTACTTGGAATTATCACAGCGACTTATAGCCACTCCACGACGAAAGCATTTCTTTATATCTGAAATATTCTAAGTATATCATATAAATACTTCTGCCAATAAAATGGCTGAAGACGTTTGGATTTAGAATAAGAAAATAACACTCAGTAAATGTATTAAATTGTACTTTAATCATTCAACAAAGAAAATACTAAACAACCAGGTCTAGTAGACATTCCACTTGTAAATAATAAATATACATCTCGTAATAAAGAAATAAATTTATAAACGTAAATGGGATCGTTACACATGTGTCGCCATTCGATAGTTCCTGCAAATACAACCACAGCGCACCGCACGCAACGCTGTGCCACGCTATTGTGTCTGTCTCATTTGTTTCGTTTCGATAAAATAGTCTAGAATAAGTCGGACCGCCTGCTTTGTTTCGTGCGCTGTGTGTTGCAAATTGATGGACGTGCGTTTACAAAATATGCCTCCGCTTCGCTATCTCCTGAAGAAAGAAGAAACAAAAGACGAACACGGATCAGTATCCACGCCATTGTAAATGCAACCACACACATCCACCACACACTTCAACTCACTAGCACAAGCCTACCAACGATCGTACAATTGTCTCTAAAGGTATTTTCACCGAAAATAGAATAATCACAGCTTGATAAACTTCAATAATATATCTCAACCTCCATTAGAGATACATACATCATACTCAAGACTGAACTAGTGCGCATGCGCAAAATAACCAAGCCGCGCTGCGCCACAAGTTCACCTTTCTTGGGTTTTTGTTTCCGGCTTCATTTTATTTCGGCACCGCCTGCGCGAGACGCGTGCATAAAAATGACTAACATATGCACAAGATACCTGCGCAGGCAAAGCCAATTTTCAGCGATTGAACCGATTAAATCTAAGATTGATCGTAATAAAAACGACAGCCACTTGTCGTTTTCGTCTGTGTGTTTCCGTTTGTTATTATTTCCTTGGTAATTTTAAGATTGTTAAAATGTCTTAAAAGTTATTTTGTTGTTTTTTGTGTTTGCATGTGTGCTTACGCAGGATTGTAGTGTCCAACGTCCGAAAATCGATCGCGATTATTCCATAGAGCGTACAAGCAGGAGATGCCCAAACCGACGGCGCCACCTAGGCCACATCTTCTCAGGCCATCTATTAGGAAATTATTAGTTTAGACTTTCCAATGAGAAAACAAAATATTGTACAAAGGGCATGGGACTGGTACCCGTTTCCTCAAGAGTATGAGAAATTGTAAATTATACGAGTGAAGAAAGGGCATTCCATGCGAGTTGTACAGTACACCTTTTCTACGACTACTATGTGTGCAAATATTAATTGCTTAATCAAAACGAAATGTGTACATTACACAACAGTGGATAAAATTTGTTAAAACTTACTGGTAGATTTATAGAGGCAGCCTGTTGCCGTAGCAGCAGCTATTGTATTCAGATCATCATCGTTGCCTCTCACATAGGATAAAATCACGCCAAACGCTGAGTAGATGACAGCAATTGAGCCCAGCATATTTGCGTTGGAACTGCCTTTTTTCATTACATAATTTAACAATCTGGTAAAAACAAAAGAACATTTTGAATAATGGTAATAAAATTACTAATTGGATAAGCTATTATATATTAGTGTAATATATAAAGCAAATGTCTTTCTGTATGATTTTCCCAATGCAAAATGCAGATGCAGGTACAATCTGCATGTTGCTTGGGAAGAATCAGAGACTTGATTATAATGTTTGTAGTATGGAGAGCTAATATATCACGCAATGTGCAAATAAATTGTAAATTAACAATTAGCAAGGTAAAATACATTATGAACCATTATATCATAATATTTGTAGCAACATAAGAGAGCGAAAGATGAAGTAAAAACATTTAAAATATAAATATTGATTAGTCTATTACCTATTAATTAATTTGTTTATTATATATTAAAGAAAAGTTATTAAAAACGGCAGAACCGAAATTTCGTACATGCAATCTTCCAATTACAGAAGAAGAACTCTACCACTCGCGACAAAGTCATAAGTTCTCATGACGTTGTTATCGCTGCTTATCAGAAAAAGTAAAATCTGAATGTTTTGGGCAAACTGGTCAATACGGCGAAAAATTATATTATACTTCGTTGACTCCTCTTGTTAATTTAATATGCTCGCATGTTAAATTTGCGATCTTTACATTGTCTTTGTTTGATTTTACCGAGAACATAACAATTTGTGGTCCATGTAAAAATGTACTATTCTTTTTTACCATTAAATTTATTTACTATTATATTGTTTGACTAATTCGATATGCTGAACATTTTATCGATGCTCTATTCTGATTTACTTGAATATGTACTTATGTTGACTATGCAAATAACAGCCATTACAACTAACAAGGAGAGGGTCACACTGTGACAGTTGGGATTTTAATGAAAGTTGGTAGACATGTAGAATAGACCTAACAACAATGCCTGTTAAAGCCAGACTACGCATTATCCAGGCATTATCCTTTAAAAGGAGTTTGAAAATATGCATTCAAGTTTATATATATATTATCGGTTGCGGTCCTGTAAACAGCCGCCATAGCTCGGTTAGTAGGGTCTCTGATTGCGGAGCTGAAGCTCGGGGGATCGATGCTTACTTTTCTGAAACTTTTTTTATTCGATTGTTAAATATTTTTAAAATAAAGTAGATGATTTCAATTTACAATTATTATTTATCCGATAGTAATATTTTCAGAATGGATGATACATATCTCAAAAACAACCGAAACATAAATTTTTCATACATCTAGCGCATGCAATAAATGATGTATTTGTACATTCACTTGGAATTTTCAAATTTTCTATATTGAAACAAATCACGTTTACGTTCAAAAATAGTTTTGAAAATGAACCATTATTTAACATATGTTAAATCAAAACAGCAATATGACATTTTTAAAAATGATAGACATATAGAAACTTGTTTCGTCAAAGTAATTCCACCCAGATGTATCTCGCTATGTCAACCATGCGACGTGTATTTCTACCGTCAAGTCAAAAATTTCTTAAAACGTTTTCAAAACAATTTTAAAGTAATTGAAAACAATCGGGAAATATCGTCAAGGGAAGACTGCATAAAAATGCACTCTCTCATTCATCATCAATTGTCTTCACCCGTATTTGGAGATATGATACGCTATGCATGGTTCGCATCAAAACTATGCGACGAGAGGGATGTATTTTTGAACGTAAACGAGGTTTGTTTCAACATAGAAAATTTGAAAATTCCATGTGAATGTACAAATACGTTTCGGTTGTTTTTATGATTTGTATCATCCATTATATTGTGAAAATATTGTTATCGAATAAATAATAATTGTAAATTGAAATCATCTACTCTATTTTAAAAATATTTAACAATCGAATAAAAAAAAAGTTACCGAAAGCGACCATCGATCCCCCGACCTTCAGCTTTCCAAGCAGAGACCCTACCAACCGAGCCGGCTGTTTACAGGACCATCACCAATAAGATATCTAAATTTGAATGCATATTTTCAAACCCCTTTTAAAGGATAATGTCTGGATAGTGCGTCGTCTCGCTTCAACAGGCATTGTCAGGCCTATTCTACATGTCTACCAACTTTCATTAAAATCCCAGCGGACACAGTGTGACCCTCTCCTTGTAAAACTAATTTATACTCTTCAGCGATCGTCAACCTATGAACCGCCGCCGGTCACTGTGCGATCCACTTACTATTTGAAAGTCAACATTTTTGTTCATTATTATATTTGATATTGCTTCTATTAGTACAATTAATATTAACTTACAGCGACTAACTGGTTGCAGACCCCTGTGCTTAATATTAGTACATACAGATAAAAATGAAAATAACTTACTGAGTCCGCCTTAAATTTCCCGTCTGTCCAGCGAGCGTCGTTGCTCTCAAACCACTGTAGAATCCATTGGCACCCCCGATAGCCGCCCCAACCATACAAGAAGCGCCGATTTGACCGAACGCCAGCTCAAACCGACCACGCTGCTTACTGTTGCCATCCAGAAAGATATACTCTGGCTGTGTGGCGGGTATATAAACAGGATCGTAGTTCAAGTACGGCGAGGAGAAGTTCTTCAAACCTTCAAAGATATATTTCATTCATTTAACCAATACAATAGACATTTAGTATTCGTACATTTAAAAAAATTGGCAACATTTCCAACGTTACATGAAGTAATCAAGAACAAGATAAAATACATGAAATAGCGTGCTTCTAGAATAGTCCCAACAGTGATTATTCAACAGTGAGGTTATGTATCCGCATTATAAGAGGAAGTACAACACATTTTCAGACTTTGCTCACCAGGTAGGCCAATAGACGACGATGCCGCCGCATCATAACTCGTCGGGGAGTATGCTTCACTGTTGTCGTTCATATTGCGGTGTCTTGTATTTGGCAGGCGATGATGCGACGCAGTTTGTTGGAAAACTGCACGGAGGCGGAACAAATCAACGCCGAAACGCACGACGTTCTCGACGATGCCTCTGACGACTTCACACTGCGCTACCACTGATTGATCGCAACACAGTACCACGTGATACAATTAAATATTATTTGCCATAACATACACCACGCGTTTTCCTAATCTGCAAGCACCACTAATTGAATCACTAGCTAATTTATTTTATAGATAATCTTTTTGGGAAATTTCCAATAGGTTTTGGAGGAAAACAGCTCAAAACACACGTCGAGTATTTTATACAATAACCGCCAGGGGTCGCTAGCATCTCCAACTACATAGTGTTTCGAAAACAACTAGGAACAACGTTGGAAAATAACTGAAAATTATAATAAAATTGTTCAATTTTCAGAACTATAAACTTTATAAACTAATACATTCTTTATAGTAATATTATATTTACCTAAATTTATAAAAAAAAAAACTTGTGATACACTTTGCAGACGTTGACTCTAGTGACAGCTATCCGTACTTATTGTTGAAATATAAACAAAAAACTAAAATCCCAGTGTAGGACAGCGAAACGCATTGCAATTCAACGACCACAACGAGATAAACTCCAGCAATTGTATTTATAGGAGAATGTTTCAAGTATTCGGGTGTTTCATACAATAACCGGCAGATGTCGCTCCCAATTCCATCTATACAATGGTCCAAAAGTATATAGAACTATGAAAAAATACAGAACATTTAGAAATAACAAATATATCCTTCAAATATTTAAACTATAAATTTTAAAAACTAACGTGTTCAATTAGCTAATTTTATATGAACTTAGAATGACAAGAAAGTATAGTTAAATTCTTGTGATACACACTGTAAACGTTGACTCTAATGACATCTACCTGTACTTATTTTGTATTCAACGCTCAACCATGATAAATATAAACAAAACTTAAAATTTCACTGCAGAACAATGAAACGCACTGAAACACTGCGTCCACATCAGGAGGAACTTCTTCAATTGTCTGAATTAGCTGGAATTCATGCAGATCCCCATGTATTCAAGTAATTATATTTTTACCTAGTTTTACCATTGCTTTTATATGGCACAAACAATATTACATATTAACTTTTCAGGATAATGATTGAATTATTGAATATGCGAGTACCTCCAGTTAAACTTTACAATATGCTGAAGACTATACGCTATGCCATAATCGAACAAAACCGAGGAAAACTTAAAACTGACTCCTAAAATCATCACCTCCGTCCAAATGTAACAATTACATTCGATTGAAGGCAAAATAATTTTCTAAAATAGCTTATTTATTTAATTAACCTAAGGATATATCATGTACTTAACATTGTACTTAATTATGTTGTGTTTGAATATGTAATTCTTTGAATAAATCGTATTTATCTCGAATAATGTGGGGTTAAATGTCAATTCCAAAGTTTCTCAAGGTGCATTGGTTTAGATTTTACAGGTTAGAAAGATCTACATTGTATTTTTATAAACAAAGAGATATATTCCGAATTTTTAAAATATTTTAGAGGTAGTCAGTATTGATAGTGTTGAGAAATGTCGGTTGAAGAAGACACAGAATTGAGAGATTTGGTGCAACTTGCGTTGGAATCGAATGGATCATTGGCGAAAATTAGGGTAATATGTTTTAATGTTTTAACTTAATTTTTTATCGTATTTTCTTTTTTTAGGCCCAAATACGAGCTTTCACATTCATGGCTCTCCTCGAAGAGGAAAAACTTCAGAATAAACCAGCGCAGCACAATAATAAAGTGAAAACACAGTTGGAACAAGCCGAAGGCAAGTTAATGTTTGCTTTGGTGCATGAATTTCTCGAATATTACAACATGGATTACACTTTAAAACTCTACGAGTCCGAAACATATCAGAGTGCCTATGCATATAAAGGAAGAAACAAGTTGTTGCACGATTTACACATCGAAGAAGATGATACATCGCCGATTTTAACTCAGTTGGTTCGTTCAAATACGTCTATCACAGATTTAGCTCGAAATATGAAAGAGTTGGATGAAAACGAGCTTAACTTGAATACACCTAAAGATAAACTGTTGAATGAGACTTTTAATATACTTATTGATAGTAAGCCTACTACACCGCGTTCAGCGACTTCTGAAGGAAGAGAAGATACTTTCGATGGCACTAGTTCAATTCCCGAGGATAGTATTAAAGAAAAAAGCTCTGATACCGAGCATGGAAATCAACTCGAAGTCGAACTTTCTGTGAATGGTAGTGAAAAGTCGGACAAATCTTCCAAGAGTAATTCCAGCGAAAAGTTTAAACCCAAGTCACCAAGAGATGGCAATAAATCTCGGGAATTCGTTTTGCCGTCTTTATACACATCGAATCAGGAATTTGAGGATAATCTGGATAATTACGAAGAGGATTTTATGTCCACTAGTGAGGTGGAAAGTGTTCATTACGAGAAAAGTTTGAAATCACCGAGTGCTGAGAGTGTGGCCTCGGTAGCTTCGAGTATTAATAGTGATGATTTCGAATTGAATTCGACGGTTGATGATATACTTAAGTCAAATTAACTGAGGGCGGTTTATTGCTACGTTTGTGAGATTTGCACACGTTTTGAGCACGTATGTACTTAACTTTATTGTATTTATTATACTTATTTGTTATCGTTCACACTTGTAAGTGTACTTAAAATATTCGGATGTGCCTTAATTTAATTTGTGTGGTTTAATAAAGTATTTTTAAAATTTTATATGTAAAAATTTATCAGTATTTATTGTGGTAGTTACAATATGAATAATTGTAAATATTGTTGATTATTAAGAGATTTATTGAAGTAAAGTTTGAAATTGAGAAGGGAAGCTAGGGTCCTGGAAAAACGACGGATTGCTGTGGCAATTCAAATGTACAACATTGGATTGCTCCTTAAAAGTCTGAGTCCGAAACATATAAAAAATAATTTGTTGCACGTTTTTCACATCGACGAAGATAATAAGTCGGTTGTAACTCAGTTGGTGCTTGTAAACACATCCCTTAATGATTTACCTCGAAATATGAGTAGGTTTAATGCAAACGAACTGAATTTGATTGTACCTAAAGATAATTGAATGAAACTTTTAAGACACATACTCCATGTCCTGTGGGTTTAGAAGATCGAAAATCTTCTTTCGGTGATACTAGTTCAATTCAAGAAGATAGTATTAAAGGGAAAAACTCTGATACCGAGCATGCTAGTTAAATCCATGTGAAAATTTCTGTAAATGATACTGAAACGTCGGTCAGGTCATCTAACAATAAGAACTACCAGCAAGAAGTTTACACCCAAGTCGCCAAGGCACGGAAATAAATCTCGGGAACTCGCTCTGCTGTCCTTAAACACATTGAATCAGAAATTTGAAGATAATCTGGATTTTCGAGGAGGATATTATGTCCATCAGTAATGTAAAAAATGTTCATTCTGTGTGTGACTTCGGCAGCTTGGTGTAATAGCAGTGAGGATTTCGAATTGAATTTATAGTGATGATATGCTTAAATCAAATTAATTGCAATTGATTTATTATTAGATTTATACGCGTATTAGGTATATATCTTAAGTACATACGTGGTTAAAATGCGTGAAAATCTCACATTGTATTTATTATACTTATTGTAAAACACTTGTAAGTTTACTTTAAATATGTGCCTTAATTTAATTAATGTGGTTTACAAACTATTATTAAAACTTTTTTTTTTCTAACTTATTTATTTCCAAAATGCATTATGTTCATTGAAGAGAATTATTCTACATGGTTGACCTGGAATTGCGGTGAATTGTTGTTGCAGTTCCAATGAAAACCTTTGAAAACATTGAAATAAAATAGGTGATTACAATTGAATTGATATTTACGAGAAGATTTAGCATGCTTACATTTAATAATTTGATATAAATATGTGTTAAAATCTCACAAAATTACTATTTATTTCCATTACGGGCCCCCACATTGTTTGGGGCGCCCCAAAACATTTAAAACATTGGGTTTCAAATGTCCCACGCCAAAAATTCTTGTTACCACTTTTCATACTTACTTGGATTTTGGAGAAGTAATTATCAAAATTATTAGTTTCATGACTGGCCAGGAGTTGTTTTCTTAAAAGAGGCACAAAATCATAATTTTGTTGAATTTATTAGTGATGCATCGTCACAACCATTGTTCACGACAATTCTTTTCAGGAAGCTTATTGTGAAATTTTGATTGATACAAAACTTTGTAATTGATATGCGAAGAAATTAACTTTAGTAATTGTTCAATTATAAATGCTCATAAAATTTAGTTATTGTCAGTGGCAGAATAATAACGATTGCATCATCAGCATCCGAGGAAAATCAGGTACAAAAGTGCCCCAAGGAGATGCGTCTACAAGTGTCCTCAATATTCAATTATTCATCGCCCTACAAAACCAAGTTTTGAGAGAATTACGGACATGTAAAAACATGCGAAGAACATTGTACGCAATTACGTAATTTTTCGAATGTAGCTTTTCCTCTTTAGAAAAGAATTATTAAAAACTAAAGCACGACAATCTTTTGAGATTATGGAAATGCAAACAATTGCCTATATTGCTATTTTAACTTAAAGTAGTACTTACATTTCCTATTTGGTGAGACCACAATCCAAAATGTTCATTATAAAATTACTAAACATTGTAGACGTTGAAAAATGATTAAACCTTACCATATTTTACATTTAAGAATGTTATTTTCTTCCATTATATTGGATTGAATTGTACATGCTAACAAAATGCCCGATCGCATCAAGGAAAAAAAGGTTTGAACATTGAAAATGTTTATTTTGTGTAACAAAGAGGAAAATATACATGAGTAACATGGTTTTCTGTATGGCAGCTTAATAAAAAATGCCAAGATGACTTCCAGCTCATCAAAATGCAATGCCATTTCCACTGCTCACATTTATATTTTGCAATGTACCAGAATGTACATCCGAATCCAACTTCAATCAGCATTACTGTCATTTTACACTACACTTTATATGATACCTACATAATAATGTGCAAATTTACATATGGTTCCTCTCTCTCTGCAATCTTTGACTATACGTCCGTGATACAAGATTCCACGAGTCCATATATCTATCCATACACATGGCAATACATTTCTGTGAAAAAAATTAAACATTACCCAACTGATTCCAGTGACACAAGCAATACAAAACTTTGATGCACAACTAACCTGCTCCGAATTGTCTAAAGATGTGCCGGGTTTGTTTATGCACTTTTTGAAGCATTTCTCAGTCATTTTCTGCAAATTTTTAGAGATGAGATGAGGTACTTCAGGATGGTGTCGAACGAAATTACCTGCAGGAGTTCCTGTGCGTTCGCGACGGCAATCTGCTGCTTCACTTGGTCCATCAGCTCGTCCTTCTGCACGCCGGACAAACCGCCGAGGGTTGAGTCCATTTTTTATTGATAATTGGGAAGTTTTTTGAGAGAATTTTCTATACCGAGCGAAGGCAATTTCGAGGTTACGGCACGAGAACCACGAAATACAGGAACGCACCGCACGCCGATTTCAACTGCGTATTATATCATAAGTTCTTTGGATTTAATTCGTCTACGAAATTGAACAATGTCAAATTTTTTGATAATTTTCATTTAATGACAAATAATAACGTTCTAAGTCAATTGTTTTTATAATATAAAAGATTGAAACTTATCAAAATTTAACAAATGTATTTTTGGTTAACTACCTTTTATGGTTGATTTGAATAAAAAATTGAAAACCAATTTCCTGGGTTTGCGATAAATTTATTCATTCATTAGGAATCGATTGATGCATGATATTACTCCCAGGAATAAGGTTAATATGAAAAAAATAATATTTCGAATAAGTCATTTTTCTAAGCCTGACATAGACTCAATACCAACGTTCTGAAACATCATAAACGATTAATGGGAAAACGGTTGCAAGGGTTTGTGGCAAATTTCATTCAGAATCGATTGGTGTATGATTTGTATACATATAAAGATTGAATCTATAAATAGAAGTGCTATCTTTAAGCCAAGTCTATTTGGTTACTGACGCTGAAAATGTCGATGTAAGTAGACTCTAATTTAATTCCCAATTTAAATTCCTTTCCAAGTAATTTATCGAAAAACTATACCAGGAATTTGTAGTAAATTTTATCATGAATGTATTGATGCATGTTTTACACTCCTAAGAATAAGGGACATAGGAATAAAATCATATCAAGACTATTGTGATCGAAAATATCATCATTAAACTAAAATGTCATCAGTTATAACATTGCTTCTGTTCCTTAACGGTTCCAACCGCTGCCTGCTGCTTTCATCTACTTCATTTGTCTTCTAGTCTTCATCTTCAAGTTTTAGGTTAGGTATGGTTAGGTTATGTCAGAACAGGTACGATTTGGTTCGATTTCATTAAGATTGTTTAGATTCGATTAAGTTACGTCAGGTTAGGTTAAAATAATTTAATAATTTAGCAGCAATTCGAATAGTTTCTCTAGCATAGAGGTGAGCAACCTTTTATATCAGCGGTTATGTTAACGCATTTGTAGTAGGCCAGATATTCATTTTTTACTTTACAATAAATTAAGAAGAATTAATGGTAAAGTTGCATGAAAACAAATGGGACCCTAAATACTTACAGTTTTGAAATTATTGAATTGCTTCTATTCAAAATCACGTTCAAATCTCACCACAGATATCCTGGTGCCAAGGCTGCCTGATTTTTAATTTTTTTACAATTAAATTTTCTTTTATAATTTTCAAATATATAGATCTCACAATTAACCAACGTTCTCGTGACCATAAAATGGAGAATTTGGCGACGTATATCTATTATGCGACATTTATTCCATGCAGAAATATATCTAATTGTATATCAGGAAATTATCAAAAACACAATTAATCATAGAATACATATATTAAAGAACTAAATGGACTAAAAGTCCTGTCTGCAATCGATTAAAATAAATATGTACACGAAATAACAATAAGTTGCACATATAATTATGTAATAATATAATTAAACAGAAAACGTTTTAAATACATCTCAATAATTGAAATATGTTTGTAAATACATAACATAGGTTATTGCACACTTGTGCCCGCCAGCGTTCGAATATTCGACTAAACTCCTCCTAAAACTCCTCCAAATTGATCGTCCACGCTTCATCCATTTCCAAATAATCATACCTGTGGCCAATAAATCGTCAAAATATTTACGATTAGCTGCTAACAGTTTGAAAAAATCTTTTATGTGTGTATGTAGAGATGCGTTAAGTTAGACTTAGATTGTACCCGACATTTAAAATGTTTCTTCAGTGAGTCTATTGTACACAAACGACAACAATGATGGATAAGAACGAACCAAAATGAATCAATGAGGCTTTTTTGATAACAACACCACAACAACGACGCGCAACGTTATCGAAGTACAAAAATATTACATATTTCCTACAACTCATAATCCGTGAATAATAAGTTCAATAGTGTTATCATCGATCCTCTTTTCTTTTTGTGTATAATAATGTTCTCGCCGTGATTGGGTAGTCTTAAAATTTAGTTCCTTTTTCTTTCTCCTTAAAAGTGCGCGAAGACGTAAGAATTTGGCTCAAATCAGTCGGTATAAAATGTAGATATCTCTTCTTGTCGGCAGGAAAATGCCAGCCCGACGATGCAATACGGTGAGAATGTTGTTTCAGGTTTGCCAGCAAGATGCCTGTCATGCTATGCCGATGTTGATGTTTTGGTGAAGATGTTCTTTGTTGGCTTGGGTTGGTCGTCTCTCGCTGAATGCAAACCGTATGTGGGTGGGCTGCTTACACCGAGAGTGAGACGAAACTGTTGTACTGTGTGATATTTCGCTTTAAGATATCCGCACATAAGCCAAGAACACGCTCAAATCTGAAATAAACAAAACGTTATTAGAATATTAGCCAATTATCAAATATAAAACGTAAATTTTATAATAACCAAACCTCAACTACCATGTCAAAGTCAATTTATCATAACATAACCAACTCCAATTCAGGTCAGTGTTAGTTAAAAGATAATCAAACAAATTGATAGGTTATCTTAAATTTATCCTAACATAACCTTAATCAAATGAAATTTAACGTAGTGAAATATATTCTAAATAAATGTAATAAACATATACTTAACCAACTTAAGATAATATAAAAATGTCGGACATAGAATAACCCAACACAATTTAATCTAACCAACTTAATAAAACACATTTTAACAAAATTAAACAGCAATTAAACTAACCTTTCACAATGTGTTATGTACCTTTATGATAGATTAGGGTAATTGTATTACATATAGTTATAACAACATTATATTTAATACTAAATAATATAAACATAAGCTATCAGAAGGATGTATTCTAATAGCTTATAATAAATGTAATCTAGCCTATAACAGTAGAAATTAAAAAACACTACCTAAATATATGCTCTCACAACATTACCCTAGCTACAAAGTAGTACCTATCCTAACATAACTTAACAAGGTGGAACTTAATAATACATAAACTAACATAAGACAATTGAATCTAATAAAACACACTTATGTATAAGTCAGAAAGAAAACTAATATTGCAAAATAGAACCGACTGAATGCAACCTAACAAAAGGGAATCAATACATATCGAATCATAAGATAATATAACCTAACCTAACCTAACCTAACCTAACCTAACAAAAGGGAATCAATACATATCGAATCATAAGATAATATAACCTATCGAAACATAACATAATATAACCTAACCATTACAAAACCAAAAGTGATACCTATTAATAAGATACCAAAACGTAAACTAACAAAACTTTACTTAATCTATCGATATAGAATCTAATTCAACATAACATAACTTAATAAAATGGATTCAAATATTATAACCGAAACATAAGCAATTAAAACGATATATAACAGGAGAATCAACCTATGAGTTGATTAATCTATCAAAATAGAATCAAGTCCAATCCTACCTGATGCAACATAAATTAACTATGTGGAACCCAATAATAAGTTATCAAAAAAAATACCCCTATGTATTATTATCAAATCTATAAAAAATTATTAAACGAAAGCTTACGAAATATAAAAATAATTAAACCGAATAAATTAAGACCTAACAAAAACAATCTAACAAAAATAGCCCATCGTAAAATTAGGACTATAAAACATAATAAAAAAAAGTATAATAAATATTTTGAAACTTTTTGAAACCAACCTCGCCCGATCTAACTTGACGCATTTGAGAGGGCCAGTGGCGACGACGGTGGCGGCGCGCGGCCGATCCAGCAGCAGCGCAATCTCGCCAAAGTAGTCGCTCGGCCCCAGTCGGCCGACCTCCGTGGGCTCTTCGCCCTCGGCGCGGTTCTGCATCACGAGCGCCGTGCCTTCGACGATGATGTAGAAGTCGTCGCCGGCCTCGCCCTGTCGCACAATCGTCTCGCGATCTTCGAAACCGACCGGCTCGAGCGCGTCGGCCACCGTCAGCCGCTCCCACTTGTCGAGGTTCTCGAGGATTGAGACACGGGAGAGGAACTCCTCGTACATCTTGCGCTTGCGGATCGTCGAGCCCATGAGGATGCGGCGGTACGAGTCGCGGTCGATGCCCCACAGCTTCACATCCGTCTTGGCGCGAACGGTAGCGGCACGGGGAGTACCGTAGATTAGCGCCAACTCGCCAAAGCTACCTCCCTCGCCGATAGTGGTTACGAGTTCATTGTTTACGTACACCTACAAATATATCAATATATGGTTAGGCAAGTTCCCGATTAAGATGTAACACTTAAAGGGGACTATACACCAAGCAGGAAGTCTTTTTTAAGAAAACTATCAGATTGATTGTTATAGCTCAACATATACGAAGTACTAAACGTCTACGAAGTGCCGCAAAAAATGACCGAAGTAGTAAGCTGAGGTTGAAACCTCAACTATCGATTCGAAGAGGTTAAATTATTTTTACCAACATAACCTCAAAGACATAAAGATGAAGCATTAATCTACAATAACGAGCGAATATGAACATACCTCAACTTCACCCTGGTCAATCACGTAGAAATTATCACCCTCGTCACCCTGCTGAATGATAGCCTCACCGGGGAGGCAGTTGAATGGAAACATGGCGTCGAAGATATCCGACCGTTCATTCTCATCGAGGTGCGCAAAGAGCACATTCTTGGATATAGCCTTCGCAAGAGCTCCCATTGTCTTGTAGTCTTTCGGCACCACCTTCTTCACATAGCTGGTGGCATCCTCCTCAGTAACCGGCTCGGCGGAGATGCCACCACGACGGCGCACCGGCTGTGTGGTAGCCGGCAGCGGCGACAAATCCTCCGTGTCTTCCGGCGACGCCGCCTGGTTTTTCGCATCGAGCGCCTGCTCCTGTAAAATCAATCCATGACTATAAATAGACGATCCACGACAATCACAATGTACACACTACAAGCACAATAACAAAGAGACCACCCCTAGCGTTAATTATCCGACAACAGACGCAAACACGTCGAACGACATTCGATGCGATTGCATCGGCAATGTTTTCCATTAACGGCCCTATCGAAATCAAGCCATCAACCTAGCTTATTTTGCAGCAGCTGCATGGTAATTAGCTCTTTGCAATTTCCGACAGTGTTGTCTGTTTTCATCCGCGAAGGGTTTATTAGGGGCGTTCATTAATAGCGCTAGTTTACATTTGTTGCGTGCTTCGTATTTGGAAGCAACATAAAACACCACCAAAACAATCAAATTTATTGCTGTAAACATTTATGCAAAAACGCTATTTCCACGTCTACTTAGAGTTTATAGTCATTTGCAAAGTACTTGAAGTAGTAGTATTCAAACAAAGAGAATGAGTGAAGGGGGGGGGGGGGAATGAGTTAAGAAGTGATTTAGGACGTGATTTATTGCTTTGCGGGGAAATTAACTCGGCGATAGTCGACTATTATCGGAAAAATTCAATTAGGGGTTGCGCAATCCATATGTAGACAAGAACAGGAGGGAGAGGTTTGAGTAGGGTTGATTTAATCCAATAATGAATAACGCATATTCTAGACTTCTAGATTCAAACCAATAATTAAAAAAAAACATCTCTCTAAAATGCAATTCGAAAGTCATTTTGGAAGACAAATATTTATGTAAATATTTAAGAATTTCAAATTTAAAAAAATCTCAACAACCGGGTTTGTTTTTCACTGATAACTTGTTATCTCAAAAAGGGGTTACCCATGGGACATATTTGACCGTTTTCGCAGAGGGGCTCCTCACCTCAGCATGGTTATTGTAAAGTGAATTCCTTGAAATTATAATAAATGGCTAACTAGGTGATTCGCGGGAAGGGGATATTCTCTTTTCACTCAAATTTTCGAAGAATACATACTCGTCCCAGGTTAACAAAACAAGGATCTCAAATTCTGTAATCTCTTCTACTAAACTATTTGAAAACTCTAAACTAGTGTAAGCGGAGGAGCGAAATATTTCTGAACGCATGTATTGTGATGTCATAACATTATCACGAATATTGAAAAGCCGAAGATAATATTTTTAAACATGAAGGGCGGTATAACTCCTTCGCTTTAAATTATTAACCTACTTTTTTTTACTAATCCCCTATCCCAAGGCGTTATATCCTCTCGCCATAAATTTTACCTCGTAATCATTAATACGTGCTTTCCTAACTTGGAATATTCCTTTCCTTTAGCTAACGCACCACTTCTCAATTGATTGCTTCGTCCATTAAGAAACCTCGAATTTCAATCTCCAAATATATGTTATCAAAATATATATGGATAAATGCATGTTATATTTGTTATTATTATGTTTATTAATATTGCTTTTTGTCGAAGATAGTAACTAAAATACAATTAATATTCAAAGGTTGATAGGCTCAAACTTCATGTGCTCAAGGCTAAAATAAATATTTTTAATCAATAGTAATTAGTTAGTAATATGAAAAAGAATTGAATAGAGCTCTATAATGGTCATTGCAGTTGATGCTTATCAATTTTTCCAAATAAAAGACCAATAAACATACATGAGCTATAAAATATAAATCAGGTGTGAGCAACCTGTGGCCGACGCACATATTTGAGTTGCTTGTGAAGAAATTTGTGCAGCCCACGAAGATATATCTGCAACCTCCGGTCTACTAATGATACAAAGGACCATGTGGCCATATGATAAGAGTGGGGGCGACTCTGCAAAAAATTGTAGTATATTATTGGCCCCACTATATAAAATGTTGCTCATCCCTGGAATAAATGTTATAAAGAGTATGAAATATAAAATATAAATGAAAATTATTTTTTAAATTAGTTTTTATTTTTATGTACGTTTTTCACAACCGAAAAACAATATATTTTTACGCATTAGCAATCTAATAGAATATTACTATCTACAATCCACATTTAACTTTGACATTTATTTAGATGCCTCACCGACCCATGTTGTTAAAACGTTGCTCTATAAAAATGACATTTTCCACATATTGCCCTAACCATTTTATGTCGCATGAATTTATATTTTGCTTCGTTGCGTAGAGTATATGCGTGCAATGTCGTCATACTTCGCATATTTATATTTAGCCATTGGTTACTTATTTTCGTCATTTTAATTGAACATGTCACAAATTTATTCTCTGAATCCTTCTTTTTTGTTGAAAAAATATACATAAATCGCGACTGTAAGAATATCATTACAATCCACAAAGAGAAATGATTGTCACCATGAAAATGCACCTGAAGATTCTCTCATAGTTTCCTGTACGACATGTCGATGGTAAAAATAACTTTTTGCGACATTCACTGTTATTTTCAGCGCGCCTGTGGCGTTTTCAGCAAATACTCGTAAAACTTAACGTTCAGGAATAAATAAAATGGAGCGATTATTTGTGGCAGTTCAGGGTGAAATGAAAAATATTAACAATTATGTGAATTGCTCGATAATTGCACATAAATAGGTAAATGATAAATGGGCAAATATTGCGTATTATTGGTGTTCTAAGTTAATGGAAGGCAACTTAAAATAACTTTTAATTATATATGGGTAACAGTCAAATAACTTTATTACTTATAATCTATCACAGTGATGGATTATACATTTGGTACCGAAGATGTTTATGGAACCCCATAGAGAAAGTCCGCGACAGTAAAAACTTCCCAGTAGACGGCACTCATTTAGAACACGAAACACCGGGGGTCCTTTTATGGCAAATTAGACGACGGCTTTGAATCTTTTTTGAGATGAGTTATTTTCGAGATACCAAGAAAAATACACCCCGACCCTCCAAAGTGGGCCCCGAACATGAAGTTTGAGGAATATCGCCTGCTTGCTGATTTTCAAGTATTTTGTTGTTTATGACTACCCATTTGGCGACAAGCTGTTTTCTTACTGTCATCGAGACGCCTCATCTGCAGTCTCAGCATTCAGCATGTCTCAATATTTCTTATAAGATAACAATCACGCCAGATACATTTCAACACTTGAGAAGGTTAAATTTACGGCAAATAAGAGTGGTGCTGAGGGTATAGATCGCGTACCCTGGTGTTAAACTTTATTCTCTATCTTCCTGTAGTTGTAGATGAGGAGAGAAGACCGTCCCCTTGTGAGATGTTTCCCAAGGCAACCTACGTTGTCAGTTTTTTAGTAACACCAAAATCGAAAAGTGAATATATCGCTATGTATTGGTATCGAAAGTTGGCGCCATCTATTAGCAGTTTCCCAATTCATTTATACGTAGCTAACATTTCGTCTTACGCCATTCCGCCATATGCATTTCTTGCCCCTATTAATGGTAATCCTGTCCGTAGAAAGCGGAGTACATTTACATTACTTCGCGGGTTTTGATTGCGTTCTTTAGAATTTACCTCTAATACGCGTATGTCCTTATTGTCCCGGTTAAGCAGAGTTGTATTTGTCTTTCAAAATTCCACCTAAACACGTGTGTTGTCAAGCTAACGCATTAGTAACCTCCATAGCACTGTCCAAACAACGCTTTTCTCTTATTGTTAGAGCTACTAGTTGTGGATACATTTATTCACAATTACAATTTCCTTTTTAGAATTGACATTAACATTTTAATAAACTCTTTTCAAATAAGGTTGACATATTCTTGACTTAATTTCATCGCACACTGTCAAGCAAACATTTCTATCAAACGGAAGAATAGATGGATAGGACGTACGACAGAACATTCTGTCGTGTAACATTAAATTTTCAAACGTTTGTGTCACGAATCAACCGGCGTCAACGTAACGATTGCAATTATATGGCCGTCCGTACTACTTAGTTGCAGTAATTGCCCTTGAAAATCGCGTGTATGCAACTAATTGTGAGTAATTATTATCTTAAACTGCGTTTAATATATGTTTATTTCTTTATAACAATAAGTGAAATTTTGTGTAAAATTTGGTGCATTAAAAAGCCATTAGGGAACTTTTTCATTTAGTGTCATTCTGAATAGAGATCCTTTCCTGATTGTGGGCTATCATCCTTCAAAAAGCAAATCCATGGAGAGGTTGGCATATATGGGTAGTTGAGCGAAAGTTGAACACGTTTCCAAGGGATCAGACTGTCGAGGACAGACGCTAGTAGGTGGCGTATCGTGAAATGAAACTGTAATATTCAATCTATCTTCCTGCGGTTGTGCTCGTAGAGGCGGCTTTGATGGTTGTTTTGTGCATGCGTTTGAAAGGACCCGCCATCCTGGAGGCGGTGTATGTCATCCCACACGATGATATCGTATGTCATCTGATCGTGTAGGAGTATACTCTCAGAGGTTTATTGTATTTCTTCGAGCTGACTTTGAAATGATTCTCTTGTTCGAGGATTTCAATCTTGGTTTTGTGCTGCATGTCGCGCGTGTCAAATGCAACATGTAAATATTTTTGTATCAGATCTATTCTTCATGTCTTTTATCGGTATATTTATATTTTAACGTATTGACTATATAGAAGATAGAAGATTGGACTCGTCACAGGTCTACCAGATGATGTCGATACTTATCGTTACAGATACACAACAAGAGCTTTCTTAATAAAAAATTTCATTTTCATATTTTAAGAAAAATCAAAAGATATTCAGCCAAATAAACAGCATACCTCCGGTCCCAACCCCACATCCTTTCAATGAAAGTTTCCTACACACATTCGAAATCCGTCCCATGACTCACGGGTCACCGAGTTACCCATTTAATAACTATAGAGATAGCCTATGGATTTTATGCACCAGATTGGCGGCGATGGTCAAAAAGGCTCCACGTTCCTTTCTTATTTGTATTATGGTTGTGGAATGGTATGTGGAATATACTGTAGACTTGTAGATTGTGCAGAGTGGAATGTGTGGAGTTGTGCGGGTCGGCGAATGTGGATTCCGCAATTTGGACAGAAATGTACTTTTTCCCTCACAAGGTTTCTTGTAGCGCATTTAACCGTCATAAGTTGTAAGCCCAAGCGACCTATGTCCTTCTATCAGGCTATTACAATCTCTATCTTTTATTGGCTTTCAATTTTACAGATAGTGAATTCTGAAAAAAGCTCTCCCCTCATTTCTCACCCTGACAAGAGTTTACAGTGTTCTGTCAATACGCATTTAATCTCATTCGAATATACGTATATAGAGCATCTTCTTGTATGTACGAATATCTTTTCGTATAAACGTATATCGAAAAGATAGCACTAACGATGTAATTATATCAAGCTGTTACTCTATCTTTTTTCTCTATCTATTCTTTACTACTTTGTCTATCTTTCGCCTCTAAAGAGCTCTCTCAGATCTTTTCAGATTTCTGATCACAGTTTTTTGGTCGGAACTTTACTTTTTCTACTTATCGTTTTGTAATATATTTAACCATTACAACTTCTGCAGCACTAGCGATGTATGCTCTTCTACCAGGCTTTAACTATCTCTATCATTTACCGCATTTCGACTTTTCAGATTGTTCCATTTTTAGAATTATGAGTAATTCCCCCCCCCTCCCCCCTGACAAGACTTTACGGGGCCGGTCTGTGTTCTTCTTTCAATTCGTTTCCAATCAATGTAAAGTTCAAATTTACGTATATCTAGCATGTTTCGTATATGTGTATATCATTGAAGCTCCAGAAGCTTCAAACTCGAAGCAAACCCCGAATAAAAGTATTTCAAAAACTTCCATCTCCAAGTTTTGGTACAAACTCGGATATTCGTAACAGCCCTGCTCTAGGCTACCCAGGCGAAAACTTTCTTTTTAATTGTTTCGTTGCTTGTGTGGTACTTATCTGTATCTTCCAGTTGCGGTCATAAAATGTTGATTCAATTCGCGAAAATACGATGTTACTGGTTATTGATCAGGCATTTGGCTGAGAAGGTTTTTCCATCGTTAATGGAGAAACCTCCCTTTTCTTCACAATGTTTCTTTTTCATATTTCAAAATGAAACTTTTTCATTAGAAAACCTTGTATAATATAATTAAAACATCAAAGAAAGAAAAATTAAATAATTTGCAATTTAACAATTTGAACAACGATCAGATTTAATTAAAATCCGCTTATTAAAAACTTTCCGGCAACAATCTGCAGCAAACTCTCACAACAGTCTCTCAAACTTTATGCGAAAAAGTTAATAAAGTTTGGGAAACCTGCCGACCATTTCTCTCCCCACTTCGTGAACAGATTATCAATATTAAATCAAGCGCTTCTCGCATCAAAAAATAATAAAATTGTATTTAAATTCTCCACGGTATATTTGCAATAAAAAGTTCGTGTTCAGCAACTTGCTGAAATAGTTGAACTATTTGGAAACTATATATATACACATTCTACGATAACAAACTGAGGTGAACGCAATCCAGCGATATTTTCAATGTGCCGATTGCGATTATAACTGCATAATAAGAGGATTATTCCATTGTGTGCCTAGGCGATGATAGGCGTCGTACTCCAATAGCGAGGCGCATTGCTTCGGTTTGCATTTGTTTACAATTACGTTGATTTCATAGTTCATGTGTCGCGTAGGCGTCATAAGTTGCAACATGTAAAAAGACGTTGGCATTGATTGCATAAAAATGTCTATTAATTAACTAATACGTTTTATAAACAAAGTGCTAAAGTGCTAAGTAAAGGTGCAACTCTGCCTAGTATTCCTCTCCCACGCAGCCTCATCATGCATCAAGCACTGGTAGGCGTGCTAGTCGTATATCTGACAAATGCTTCTCCCACTCCTTATACAGTTTATATATAGATATTTATATATATAGATATATATACCAGGGCCGTTCAATCATTTTGTTTTTGTTTTTTGACCATTCTTTATAACTGTCCCCAACTTTAAAAGAAAATAATGTATAAAAAGGTAAAATAAATAGGTTGGTACTATTATAATTTTATTAGTAAAACAAATTTTTAATAAAATAACAAATCTCCTTATAAGTCCAGCCAAATTGCGTAGTGGTCTGGTCTATAGCTACTGACCGCGAGGTCCCGGGTTCGATTCTCGGTGGGGATGCATAGTAAAGTGAATTCTTCTTCTTATCAATAGTGTTAGTTAGCCTCTAATAAGACTAATTGTATTGGAAAAGAATTGGATAGAGCTAATGACCATAGTAGTCGATGCTCGGTAAACTCAAACAAAAAAAACGAGTGGGTTCACAGTAGACATGTCAGACGATTATGAAATATCGATATTTACAATTTTACAATATATCAATATCGAAATATTGTCCTGAAATATCGATATTATCAATATCGATCCTATCGAAACGCCATCTGTAAAGGGATTTCAGAACTAATTACAGTTACCAACAATCTACAGTGATCATTAATACACATGGAATCTCGGACTCATACATCAGTATCAATAACCTCTATCCGTGATTTAAAAAAAAACATAATTCTATTATAAAATATAAAAACGTATTGTTAATCAATAAATATAAACAAAAATCGATATTTAATGTATTAATAATAATAATACATATAGCGATTTACCAGTCTCTCCGCCAAATATATTAATTACAATAATACATAAAAGCAGATTAATGCAATCTAATGTGGCAGAAAATCGTTATTGATGTTAATGTCTTGGATACCAACACATACCAGATCAAAACATATTATATAGTACCTAAAATGTGGAATAAAATTGCTAATTTTGAATCCCCAAGTAACATTAACTCTTTATTTAATTCTTTCTCCTGCATGCACCGCCTAGATCGTGATTTTTTTTTCATCAGCATATTCCTCTCTGAATTTGTAACAACTTTTGTTTGAACTTCTTGAGGCACCCTCGTCTAGTTTCGGAGAAAATCGAGTGAATATGTCCTCTTATGGACGGATCAATTGAAAATTCAAATTTCAATCGCCCGTTTAGGGCACTTGCACCGAGTCAAAAAAAACTTTAGTTTTTATTTTTTTCTTATGGAAATCTAACAAAATTATTTTCTGGAATTTTTTACAACTTCACAGCGGTATACAATTGAATCACAAATATTTTAATTTAATACATTTCAATGGATGCTCCAGTGTTTCCAAAAAAAGAGAAGCGAAGGGTTGCAGTTGATGGTATTTGAAACTTAATTTAAAGGTAGAAACCCAGTGAAATTCTATTATCTTAGACGCAGCGCATGCAACACTTGAGACACTCGAAAAATTGAAGACATTTGAAAACCACCCAAAACAAAAATACACATCATTTACTGTTGGTGCCAACGATTTTGTAGATAATAGTAACGATTGAGATTAACACTCTTGAATATTTTAAGCATAGAAGGAAGGCATTGTGTTTCATTTGAAGTGGATACACTTCGAAACGTGTGTTTCCCTTCGAACTTCAGGGAAACATTTTCATTAATGTGAACTGAAAAACAAAATTTATGACTGCTCCAACTCACAATCAGCATAAATATAATATTTAAACTACGCAACACATTTCACACTGATTGTGAACGTATCATAATGAACGCACTTAAGAAGGTGCTTAAGGAGGTATTGAACGAAGGTATTGATCAATCAGATTAGGCCTTTCTTGTTTTCGATTTCACAATATTCCTATTTGAAAATATGCTGATTCGGACAAATAAGTCGACTCGAAACAAAACCTCAATTTTTATGCCGCATTTGTTAATAGTGGATTTCTATTGCCAAATTGAATCTTGTCATTGCCGAGTCTCTATCACTGCATGTGGCGGTTTCCTTAGAAAACAAAGAAATTTTGCTTTGAAGACCTACCTAAAATCACGCTGCTATAAATAGCACATTGTTAACAATGAGGATTAACCTCTAAAACCATCACATTTCTAACAGTAACTATAAAATGTATGTTAAAACAAAGTGAAGATGATCTTCCTCAATATTTTGAATGTCTTTATATCTTAACCGCCACTCCTTAAAAATGATCATACTAAAATTATTCATACAAAAATTATCTGAAATCGTATTGTGCAACTGAAGCGTCAAAATAGAAGCGTCCATGGTTGCATAAATATGATATCTTCAAATATGGCATTGCAAATTAATAATGCTTCTAAAACCATCACATTTCTAACAGTAACTATAAAATGTATGTTAAAACAAAGTGAAGATGATCTTCCTCAATATTT
>JAODAC010008106.1:5388-28411 GCA_027575185.1 Mimaenictus wilsoni
GCGCCCATTTTTTGTTTGCTGTGCATCACGTACGTCGCGATCACGCCGTGGCGATTTTGATGCCTCAGCATTTTCGGTGTTTAGTCTCGAATCGATTAAGACATCGGCGGTTGCTGATTAAGGTTTATTGATGCGGATGGTGATTGAGGTTTGTTGATGTTTATTCTTTGTGCGGCAACCGGTTATTGACCGCCACAGTTTTATTGTTCATATTGTTCATTTATATGTTCATGGTAAACACCTTATCTCATATCCCAAATATTTTCTCTTAAAAATTTAGAAACATTCGCTGTTTTCTTACTGATAGGTGAATAAGCCACTTAAATAATGTCAATTTGCGCAGAAAGCATTCAATCAACTTTATTTGATGCAATTATTTGATCAAATATATATTCATATAACTTCATTCATATAAATTCAAACAGCAATTGATGATATCATACAATAAATTCATCAGAAAACACGAAGTTATTAAATAAAACTACCAATAAGTCAAGTTATAATAACAAACGATTGAAAGTCGTTTGGTTTCGTTGAATTCGCTGGAAATACAACGGAACGAAATGAAATGCTTTAAAATATTTACGCAACTTTTTCCAATCGTATGAATAGTTGTAATACGCCGTAATAGCTGGAATTTGTGTAGGTATTACGTGACAATTTGCTGCCATTGGAAAACGTTTTCCTATCCAATCGCCGACCGCGTCCTCGCGTCGATCGTCGCGACTAACTTCGACATCGGAGTTGGTTGACATTTTTCCGCGTCGTTAGAGCCGACGAGCGGAAAATGATGGGAACATCGCACGTGTCTCGTTACGTTTTAACGTTTTGCTCGCCGCTGCTGCGCTGCTGCTCTCTGCCTTCGCCACAATATTACCACGTTCGCCAACCACATCGGCATACGTGGCTGAAAACCAATTGTCAACCAATATCAAAAAAAAACACCAACTTTACTGTGCGACTTTCCCTCCACCGACTTTCCATCTATACAACTTGATAACCTTTGTAACTCACTACTTTATGTTGATTATTTCAAGTAGTGAGGGGATACACCCTGTGTATATATATAAATATATATGATTGCAATGTGCATGTAAAAGCTATAAAAGCGCTCCAATGAAAACATTACATTATTCATTCGCCGAGCCAACCCAACGCTAACGGCAACGGGCAGGAAATTTTCCGGCAGCGTTTTTCCTCGGATGTGCGAGGGCCCCCGTTTAACTCGAACGCGTATTGGTTGATTAATAAATAATCAACGAGAAAGCACGGGGAAGCACAGCACGTCGTGAATTATTGATGCGAATAAATATCGCGGGCCACTTTTCGAGACGTGATCAACACAAATATGTGTATGTGTGTGTGTGTGTGCGTGCGTGTGCGTGTGTGTGCGTGTGCGTGCGTGTGTGTGTGTGTGTGTGTGTGTGTGCGTGCGCGCGCGCGTGTGTGTGTGTGTGTGTGTGTGTGTGATCACTTTATTTAGTTATCACTTGATTAGGACGATTAATAGATCCCAGAGCCGCGTTAAACAAAATCGCGCGAATTATGCTTGAAAACCAATGGGAACAAACCTGATAAGTCCTCTGTTGAGGCGCATTTGAAATTAGTACCGAAATTTGTTTTACTTTGTTGGCGCTGTCCGCCTTAGCTGATAAGAAGGCAGGTGAGCGCTAAAGCGACCCCGATCGCAGACATACAAATTCATTCGACAATTCGTATTTTGACCTGCAAGTAAGCAGGAATACATTCATTTCGTTTTCTGATCAATCGTCCTGCGAGTTTGCAGTAATATTTCGTCTCTGATCAGTCGTCCTGCAAATAAGCAGTAACAAATTCGCTTCACGGATTAACGCGAAGCATTTGTACGGTGGGAAATACCTCGCCCACTGAATAGCTATATTAGTTTCATTGCCCACCTGAGCAGTCGAGTGGTAGCGTCTCGGCATACCACGTAGGCGGACGAGGTTCGATTCCCCCAGGTGGGCAATCCAGCGGGTGAATATTATTCATCCATAACATTCCACAAACGCTTACAACATTAAAACATTCAACTCTCAACATACAATACACAACAACAACACGCAACGAAATACATAAAAATTGTAATCACACAAAAGTAATATGTAATGCATGGCGGAAAAAGCTCATGATTGATAACCTATAAAATATATACAAAAAATAATGTATTTGGTCCGGAGACCTGGCCATCGACCTAACTGGTACCTCAGCCTGTAATACATTTTTAACTTTTATTGTTTGTATTTTTTGTTTACATGTTATTGCGATTGTAATGTGATGTTGTTGTTTTATTGTTGTTTTGTTGATATTGGATCTTGATATGGACTGATAGTGTGAATGCAGTCAGTGGTTTCTTGTTGTGTGTTGATTATTATTTTTGGTGAGTTGCGCCTTGCGATTGTTGAATGGTTCTTGATTGTGATTTTTGTATGAGTGAATTTTAATTGTGTGAATTTTCTAAGTGATTTTGTGTGTGAATTTTTATCAATAATAAATACACACATATGGGGTGCCCACCCCGGGAACTCGAACCCCATCCGCCTGCACGCTAGACCGAAGCACTACCAACTGTGCTGTCCGGATGGGCTTTTGTAATATATTTATTGCAATTATTATTTTAAAATAATCAAATTCCAGTCCTTCCGCCTCGGAGACAATTTTTTCTTTGCTACACTGTTCAAGTTTCCGAGAAAACCGCCTCATGGACATTTTTTTATACATTTCTATTTCAAACTTTTAAATTATACTTTTGGTAACCCTACGTCTTGATAGAACGCAATGTTTAATGAATGAACACAGCAGGAATCATTAAAGATTGTCCCCTCCTAAGAGCATAAAGAAGTGCGTTGATGGGGTGTGTTGTGTCCGCATTTTTCGGGGGGTGAGCGTTAATCCCCCCGCCGGAATATTGCCTATCCGGCTGCATGTGAGTTCCTGGGGGTTCTCCTGCTGGCAGTAGCGAGGGCGAGTGTGTGCGCAAGTCCTTTCGAGAGTGGGTGTGGCAGGACGATAAATCAGTTACAACCACCAAAGAGCTCTCTCGTAATACGACGGCGCTTTCCCGATTTTCCCTCATTCGGTTCTACTTGCTCACTCTCTCAATCCCTAGTCTTCAGCTTTTCAGAGAGCAGGAAGGAAGAGGTGGTGGTGGAGGAGGAGAGGAGGAATGCTACTCACACCCACACCCTTACCCACGCCCGCACCACTCGCCAACGCGTGAGTGGTAGCACTGTGGAAAGGCCATATCCAGGGGTTGGAAGAGGAAAAACTGGGAATATAGCCCTGCCGCTGGCGCTACATATATAAATATCGCATCCCTAAAACAGTGACTCGAGATCCGAAAGTATCTGTTTTTATGTATAGCCTCGCTCGCCCTTTTCTTCCCGGTTTGGATACTTTTGACCTCTTACAACCCAGGGAAATGAATAAGAATCCGAAGCGCCTCTTTTTCTTTGTTTTATTTTCTTTTACGTTGGAAGAAAAACATGCTAAATGTGTTTTTTGGAAGTTTTATTTTCTGTGTAAGCCGAAATAAAATTGTATCACTTTTGAATATTAAAATTTTGAGGAAAACAGGAATAATGAAAATTTCTTTGAGGGGTACTGCGGAAGATGAATCTAAGAATGTTTATACAAAATTTTATCATATTTACATGAGCCGTCTTTAAATTACACTCGATTACATAAATAGTTGTGATTTATCTTGAAAAAATAAAATTAATAATTTAAAATTAAACAAACAGTGTTTAGTGTGTGTTGTAAAAGATGTATTCAAGAATCTTTTTACCAAAATTGATCAAAATCGGATCACACATTTTTAAATTATTGTAAATTTTGTAAAAAATGAAATTAGGAAAGTTCTTTTAGCGATAGTTGACTCTTTAAATCGAAAAATAAGGCAGAAATACAGGAGATATCACAATTATATCTAGTAAATGTTGTAAACGTTGTATTCAAATATATGTATACTAAATTTGTTGGAAATCGATATAGTCTACTTTAAATTATCGAATATTTTGTAAAAACATATCAAGTTGAGAGTAACGTAGGGATAGTGAAAATTGATTTTTTTAAATGAGAAAAACGATGAAAGTACAGAAGATATCCCAAACTTATTGTAAAGAATGTTTTCAGATATTTGTATACTAAATTTGATGAAAATCTGCTGGGCTATTTTTAAATTATTGCAAATTTTATAAAAGCTTGTAAAGTTGGTAGTGATTTAGGTACAGTGAAATTGAGTATTTAAATTGAGAAAAACACGAAAATACAAAAAAATATCACAAAACTCTATAGTAGATGTTATAGAGAATGTTTTCAAATATATGTACACTAAATTTTATGAAAATCTGCGATGTGATTTTTAAATTATTCCAAAGTTTATAAAATCATGTAAAGTTGATAGTGACTTAGGGACAGTGACATCGAGTATTTAAATTGAGAAAAACACGAAAACACTGAAAATATCACAAAATTCTACAGTTGATGTTATAAAGAATGCGTACAAATGTATGTGTACTAAATTTGATGAAAATCTGCTCGGCCATTTTTAAATTATTGCAAATTTTATAAAATCTTGTAAAGTTGATAGTAACTTAGAAACACTGAAATTGACTATTTAAATTGAGAAAAAAAAACAGAAAATTTTCCAAAACCCTATAGTTGATATTGTAAAGGATGTATTCAAATATAGTTGTAAAAAATTTGATGAAAATCGGCTCAGTCATTTTTACGTTATTGCAAATTTTATAAAAGCCTGTAAAGTTGTCAGTGGTATAGGGACAGTGAAATTGAGTATTTAAACTGAGAAAAACACGAAAATACAGAAAAGATCACAAAATTCTATAGTTGATGTTGTAAGGAATATTTTCACATATATGTATACTAAATTTGATGAAAATCTGCTCGGTCATTTTTAAATTATTGCAAATTTTATGAAATCATGTAAAGTTGATAGTGACTTAGGGACAGTGAAATTGACTATTTAAATTGAGAAAAAAACATGAAAATTCAGAAAATTTCCCAAAACCCTATAATTGATATTGAAGAGGATGTTTTCAAATATAGTTGTACAAAATTTGATGAAAATCGGCTGGGTCATTTTTGATTTATTGAAGACTGTAAAAACTTGCCAAGTTGAATTGTGCATTTATGCCATGGAAGCTATGTTTTCAAATTAAGAAGAACGGCGAAAGAACAGAAAATATCAACATGTCAATACTAAATGTTGTAAAGGATATACACAAGAATGTCTGTATAAAATTTGATCAAAATCGCATCAATAATTTTCTCGATTTTCGTTCATTTTGCTAATAAGACGGAAGTTACTTATGTAGCCATCTTTTCTGTAGATTTCAAAAATGTTTTCAAAGCTATTTATTCAAAATTTGGTAACAAATAAGAGAATAAAATGTTTCAATTGTGTATTATTACGTAGTTATTACTCGAATATACAGGAAAATGCCTAAAAAAAGACATTGCAATGCATTAAACGCCTTCTTGAAGTATTCCAAAACATTTGTGTCCTTTTTTTCTTTCTATTATCCCTTTGGATTATATCTCTTCTCCTACTTTTTGATTTAAGGAAAAGAAAAGCAGGAATGCAAAACAGTGATTTTCGACGATTTTCCACGTTTTCCACGATTGAGGTCTCTCGAAAACACAATGAGTAATAAATTATAATTTGATGATAATAACAGACTAGGAGGCGAGTGGCCGTTGGCGCTCGGATGTTATCATTGCGTTCTGCTGTGTGTTGGAGGCGGCAGCGGCAGTGGCGGTGGCTAGGGCGGCGTATAACTTGTAGCGGGCTACTTCATTCGGCTGGCAAGCAGCAGGGGTGCGCGTTCGTTCGCGCATCCTGCAGGATATCGCACAGTGCTCTCAGCCGTCAGCGCCTCGCCACAACTACCACCACCGACCGCCTCTGCCACCACCGCTGCCGCCACACGCACCAGTAATCAATAATCGGATCCCCACAACGCCCAGCTATCAATAACTTCGTAATCCGCCCACGCGGCTTTCATTTGTCTTCCGATATCTCTCTGGCGGCTGGCTGGCCTCAGCCGCACTAGACCTAGTGCCTAGTGTGCTCCATTGTGTTGTTGTGCGGATGTTTATTAAAAAGGAAGACACGCAGACGAGATAAATGAAAGAATGCGAAGCAGACAAAAAAGTAACAAAGGAATTCATGCGATTCATGCAAGAGTCTTTTGATTTATTTTCTGTATAGTGTTTCAAAACATGCAAATTGTATTTGTATAAAAATAGTCTGCATATTTGTACATTTTTATTTTCTTCAGGCAGATTTTCAGATTTTTTCAAGTTAATTACGAAGGCTCTTTTTTTAATCTTTTCATAAGAAAAATTTAAGAAATCACTAAATTTTCCTTCTGCCTTCTTTTCAACTTTCAAAGTAGCATAAATCTTTTGTTTTTTGAGATATATCTCTGCATTTTCTTTTATGATATTCTTAAATTTCTGTAAAATGTAACTGTTTTTACTACATTCTTATAAAATGTATATTTCGATGTTATTAGCAGCATTAAAGATGTGTTTCATTTAAGATTTGAATCAAAATAGTTCTTAGAATGGCAATATTTTTGAATTTGACATAATTTTTCTAATTTTCGTGATATTTGCATGAATGTTTCTTTAAATTGTTCGCAAATTACTATAGAATATACTAGGTATGCAACAAAATTCTTTTAAACCTAAATTTCAAGAGTATTAATTAAGAGAGTTTAGTTAGGTATAAAAATAAATTCTTCAATTTCAAAAAATATGGTTTCCAACTTTCAACGCGCCATAAATTTTTTATTTCAGTGAATCTTTCATTAAAATATTCGCAATTTACTGTAGATTATTAGAATTGTGTACATATATTATAACAAATACAAATTTAGGAAGATCTTTGCAAGAATTTACAATGATAGAAGAAAAAATGATGAATTCCCAAAAAAAAATATTTTCAACTTTCAAAGTCCAATAACATTTGTATTTTTCAAGATATTTTAGTGAATCATTCTTTAAACTTTTCACAATTTACTTTAGATTACTATAAGTATATACTGAAGATATATAACTTGTAAATTTATGATGAAAATAGCAACATTTAAAAGTGTAAGAAGAATAGCTGGCAAATTCCACAACTTTCATTAGTAACTTTCAAAGTGCCTTAACTTTTAGGTTTTTCAATATATTTTAGTGAATCATACTTTAAAATCTTTCTAATTAGATGTACTATCACGGGTATAGGCGGATTGTAATACATGAAACTAGAACTAGAAAAAAATCAACTTTTAGGAAACAAAGAAATTAAATTCGTCGTACTTTTCACCAATTTGATTTTCATCTTTCAAGGGGTCATAGCTTGTGTGTTTTGAAACATACCTCTTTGAATCCTGCATTATAATACTCAGAATTTCCTGTAGAATTTACCTGATATCAACGGAAGTTATAACAAGCGTAAATTTACCAAGAAACGTGTTGTTTTCCTTGAAATTTAGTCGAATGACAAGAAACGGTTGGATTGTCTTGGGCTCTGAAGTTTTTTAACCTCCCACACTTGTGAATGTGATGGCCAACAGACCAATTAAAAAATAGCTGCACGACGACGAAGCCGGCCCGATGGACCTGGCGCGGATGGCGGCAGCCAACCACGGGCCAGCCATCTCGACAACATTAATAAATCGACGCAAAACCGCAGCACCACGCCGCGGCGTATCTACATCTCGTCGGCGATACCTGCGCGTCCAGGCAATACACCGAAAGTAATATAAAACGAACAGCGAAAAGGAAACCCATATGCTATACGGCAACAGAGCCAACTCACAGAGCCATCCATACGAAGATGAAAAATAAATGCAGACGGCAGGAGGCAGGGCGAGCGAGGAGATGCACTCGTCGACAGAACCCGTTTTTCGGCTGCGTTCCCATACGCACACCACTTCTTCGCCTGCATACACGAGTATATGCGATGCGATGGGCATCGTCTAATTGGTTAATTTTCTTTTATCGATAGGACCTGCTTGCTTTCATAGCAGGAGAGTTACGAAAAAAGAAAAACAACATCAACGACAACAACTCTCTCTGGGAAGTAATCGTCGCAGGGTCAGGAGTGTGCAATGAAAAAATATCCCAAGGAAAACATATCACAACCGCCGAAAAATACGATGTTTATCACAGGCGCGCATCAAAAGCGATTTTTTAATTAATCCTCGCCGATGCGAGAATGCATTAAACGATCTCATTAACTATTACATGTTCTCATTATGTTTATAACTGTTCGCCAGCGCAACAAGCTGTAATTTTTCGTAATTAATTATATTAATCGTGGTATTAATGTGAAAATTGCTCGTTTTTTTTAAGTAAATTTTTGGTTCTTTGGGAATGAACGTCACTTTGCCTTTTATTCCCTTTCTTGTTGTAAATCTACACATATTGCAATGTTCGAATATAACTGTTAAATTCTACATAAAAGAGTGAAGATTCTAAAGTAAGATTCACAAATATATGTTGAAAAGCAAAAAACTTACGAAACTTTAAAAGTTGTAAAACAAATTTGTGTTAAGCGAAAAATACAGAATTTAATTTTTCACCTTCTTATAAATTGCTCTCTTCACGGTAAATCTACACGTTTGGCAATTTCTCGGGTTAAGCAATAAATTCTCTAGGATATCGTGAATATACCAAAGGAAGATTCAACAAAATATATTAATGAAGAAAAAAGTTATGCCACTTTTAAAGTTGAAAAACATATGAAAATGTGAAAAGAGAAAAATCCATAATTTAATTTCATACTTTCTTATAACTTGATCTCTTCGCTGTAAATCTGTATTCAAATCTATAAATCAATGTCTATATAGAACTAATAATTCTCCAGGAAATTGCGAATATTATATAGGAAGATTCATTTAAATATCTTGATAAACAAAAAAGTTATGCTACTTTGAAACTTGAAAAACAGATTCATCAAACGTGAAAAGAAGCGAATTTAATCTCATTTCATTAAAGTCTCTCTTTTCCTAATAAATCTATACATACTGCAATTTCACCTTAAACTATTAAATTCTCGATTAAATTGTCAAGATATTAAGAAAAGAATTATAAAAAAAATTGCCAAACAAAAAAGTTGTGACTCTCTTAAACATAAAAATCATAATGATAGAAATTTAACGCCTTTTCACAACTTTCTGAAAATGTGCTCATTTCATGGGAAATTTACATTACTTATAATTTCTGTATTCACGAAAATTTTGAAGAAAACTTCATTAAATTATCTGAAATACTAAAAAAGTTATGCAAGTTTGAAAATTTGAAAAAAAAATATTCACAATAAATCCGTTTTCTTTCAAGATTCCATTTTTAAAACTTCTTCTACCTTAATCAAATATTACTAAATCACATATTTCAATAATACCTAGTAAAGTACATATTCTGAAGACTATTTGTACCAAGTTTCAACAAAATCTGATAAGTCCTTAGTAAATTATGGCTATTAAAACGAAAAACTCCAAATTTTAAGACCGCAACTTTATTTTCTTTACCTATAACTTTTTCATGTTTTCATTAACTTTGTAACTATTCAAACCTATAATTTCTTATAATTAATACAATTAATCACCTAATATTATCACAATTGACGTCCTTATCCGCAAATTGCGTTTTCGACAATAGAAAATAAAGAATAAAGAATAGAAAACGCAAATTGGTTTCGAGCAAATTTCAGTGGGCAACTGTTCAACTTACATTGTTTAACGTTGCTTTAACGTAGCTTTAACGTGAAAATTCAGCGATTTACATGCGTTGATTTATAGATAATCAAGTAATTCGACGATTTTCGTGTTTGCGGCTAGGTTTTAATCCGAAATTTTCGGCTAAAATTGCCCGGAACACGCACACGGTGCGCCGATCGGACGATGTAATGTTGGCCAACACATTGGGCCTGCTAACGATATCTGGCGAAAAGATGCATGTAATGTGTTCCTATTAAATAATAATCATCCACCCACGCACTCGAACATACACAAACACACCCTAGGAAGGCGCGGAACCAGAAGGGCGAACAAAAGGGCAACAATTTTAAGAAATTGTGGCGCAGTTGGTTGAACCAGCTGTTCTTTAATATCACAAAGATTTTTTCTTTTGTTAAAAAATGTGGAAAAAGGGAACGGAAACAAATTAGACAATTAAATAATTAAATGCTATAAATTAACTTCAATGATTTATATCAAGCTGATCCCTTCCATGCTTAGAAACATAATTAGATTTAGGTTAGGTACAGATAAAATTGAGTTTTAGAAAATATGGAAATATGGATATTTCTAATGTCAGCTTCCTTAAAATATGCTAATACCCTGCAAACATTTTTTTATTGAAATTTCAGTATATAACCACTAAAATGTACCTGAAATTCTTAAGATACTAAAGAAGAATTCAGTAATTTAGCTTGAAAAACAAAAAAGTTATGCCCATTTGAAAGTTGAAAAACAAATTCGTGAAATATAAAAAGTATAGAAATTACTTTGTTAAAAGTTTCGTTTTTTGTGTTAAATCTACATGGATTTCAATTTCAATGAAAAACTGTTAAAATCTACAGTAAATTGTAAAGATTTTAAGGAAAGATTTACAAAAATATCTTGACAAACAAAAAAGTTGTGCCTCTTTGAAATATGAAAATCTTATTGATAAGAATTTAAAATTTTTCTTTAACTTTCTGAATATGTGCAAATTTCTTGATAAATTTACATTAAATATAACTTATGTATACATCACCTATAATCTACAGGAAATTACGAAAATTTTGAAGAATATTTCATCGAAATATCTGAAATACTACAAAAGTTATGCACTTTGAAAGTTGGAAAAAAATATTCACAATAAGTTATTTTTCTTTCTAGATTTCATTTTTAAACTTCTTATAACTTAATCAAATGTTACTAAATCACATATTTCAATAATACCTAGTAAAGTATATATTCTGAAGACTATTTGTACAAATTTTCAAAAAAATCGGTTAAGAACGTATTAAATTATGGCAATTAAAACCTACAATTTCAAATAAGTACAGATAAAATTGAGTTTTATAATTTTAAATGTGACCTCATAATGATAGATGCTCGGTAAACTTAAACAATAAAAAAAAAAGATTTGAAACGTTTAAACTTTAAAAAATTCTTAAAAAAACATAAAAATGTAAATGTACCAGATTCTTAAAATGATTTAAATTATATTTTTCTTAATGCTTCACAATTTTCCTATTTTTTTACTATTTTCCACCCCCTAGGCCAATTTAAGCTATAAACGGAAACGAATTAGGCAATTAAGTAATTAAATACCTATAAATTAACGTCCGTGAATGATTTATATCAAACTTTTATAATTGACGTAGGCTGACAATGTCACTCAGTCGTAGTGAAGTCTCCTCACCTTTTCTAAAGCAAAGTGAAGCAAAAATGAAGCAAAAGTGAAGCAAACTTCACTCGTTTCGCTCAGCTTCACAGAAGAAAACAAAATGGAATTTGCAGATTTGCAGAGATGTTCTCCACTGATGTTGAGGTTGAGGCCGATGGCAGATAGGGTTCTTGTATTCGCAACGACGCTTTTCTTTCCTTTCTTTTTTCCTCTCTTAAATATAACGCCAAGGATACAACGAGAGAGCATCATAGCCAGAGCACCACAGCCAGTGACTCTCTCTCCACCGTGTCCAAACCCATCCGTACCCGTAAGTGATGAGAAAATTACTGTGATCAGGGCAATGCGCGCATGCCGCTCGCGCTCGCGTCAATCCATCAATCATTGGACTAATCATTTTTTGATATAAACAGTCGTAAAGTGCATACAAATCCGCGCTGATTATTGTTATTAGCGCCTTTATTAGATGCAACCCGTGAATTTGTGCGTGTTTCATTAAATTCTTCGTAATTGATTTGTTGAGTTGCGTCGCTTGGTCTTCGCGCCAAAAACCCCACAGGCTCACAATCACTCCGTTATTGACACATTATGCAACCATCGAACATCGAACATACCAATTCCATTTTGAAGGGTGTTTATTTATTGTTGTAGTATCATTTGATTTTTATTAAATTGTCTTAATTTAAGTCATTTTACAAGAGTACGCTTTGGACTCTTAAGTAAAGTGACTTAACTTTAGTAAATTCTGTAAATTTATACACTTTTTATATAAAAAATGTCAAAAATTAGTAAATATAATAAATACAAGTGTTTGACCAAATTGCTGATGTAAGTGTTATGACACGAGGTTGTCACAAATTAATGAGCCTGATGAGGCATGAGACACGTGACACATGACACGTGGGATTAACTACTTAACAAAATTGGGGAGCAGTTAGAAAGTATGACCACGTCACTTTTGATTACGTCCTTTAACAGTTGACGTGTGTGTGTTTATTCATGTGAGTTTCATGTGTTGAATGTGCATGTGTATGCGTATGTGTATATGTATATGTATGAGCGTGTGTGCATATATATGTATGGGGGGTGTATGTGTATGTGTTTATGTGTGTATGTGCATGCCTAGGTGTATATGTGTGTATGCATATATGTAGGTGTGTGTATGAATGTGTGTATTAGATGTATGTGTATGAATATGTGTATTAGATGTATGTGTATGTGTATGTGTATCTGTATGTGTATATGTATGTGTATGTGTATGTGTATGTGTATGTGTATGTGTATGTGTATGTGTATGTGTATGTGTATGTGAATGTGTGTATGTGTGTGTATATGTGTGTATATGTGTGTATGTGTGTGTATGTATGTATGTATGTATGTATGTATGTATGTATGTATGTATGTATGTATGTATGTATGTATGCGTGTGTATGTATGTGTGTGAATGTGTATGTCCGTATGTGTGTACATATGTGTATATGTATGTATGGGTATGTGTATGCCTGTGTATGTGTATATGTGTGTATGTGTATGTGTATGGCTTATTGTATGTATATTTGTGTATGTGAGTTTCAATTCGCATGTATGTGTCTGTATCAATATGTATGTGCATGTGGGTGTACAAACGAATATCCTATGTTGCTACGATTTCACGTAGAAACATGTCGCGCACACAACAAACAGCGAAATAAGATTCGCGCGGGAAATGCGAGCGGTGGGGGTCGTGCGCGTAAATGGGCGTGGTCGACGCCTACGCCTACGCAAAGGCTTTTTGTTTCCCCCGTGTGCGAGCGCTAAGGGTGTGCGGGCTTTGTGTGCGGCATCGCCATGGCAACATGGGCGTCGCGACGCACCTGGATGATTATCGTAATGGACGGCGTAAATTAACGCGTTGGCGCCACACCACCCGTGCACACACACACACACACACATACACACACACGTGTCGCACGTTTTCGGCGCCAACCACAATTTCGCTATTGTGGTCAAGTTCTGCATCATTAGATACGTCGCACACGTCTCGCCAAGCGTCAAATGTTAATTAATCTTAATAAATGGCTTTTCGGAATTTCCTACGCACGTGTCATAGTTTCGGAAGGATGTAAGACAATATTTGACACGTGTTGGCGGCGATTATTCTTCGCTTGATGAGCGCGAGGAGAGAGGAGGTTGTCGCCAAGTGCGAATTGTTAATGATCGTTAGTTTCGGACGATTTGCAAAATGTTAAAATGTTTTGCATTCCTGAGGGCACGTGTGGTATTGATACTTTTGGAAGAAATATAATTTGACATAAATCGATTTAAGTTTAAACGATGAAATATATTTTTAAATGACAAAAATTTTGAAAACTGTTTTTAAAATGTTACTTTCTCGAGGGAAAAAACGTTTAATATAAAAAAGTGACGTTGTGAAGTCGAATACTGTCAAAAAACGGAAAATGTTGACTTAAAAATGTTTATTGTTCCAGACAAAAGTGTTAAAAAGTGAAAAATACGACTTAAGTCAATAAAAAAGTCTACATTTCGATTTTGTCTATTCTGAAACACTGAAAAACATGACTTAAGTCACTTTACAGAAACAGAAAATGTCTGCTTTACTATTTATTAATTATTAATTATTAATAACTGGTAAAAACGAACGAAAAACAAAACTAAATTCCGTGAAAAGAAAAACACATTATTTCCACTTTACGCAAACTTTAAACCATACAACCTCAAAAAAATATTATATTTTTGATTGAATCACTTGTTAAATGACGAAAAAAGACTTACCATAAAGAAATACCTTAAAACTGTTAACTCCACGCTCCTTCTTTATAGGAAAATATCAATAAAAAACCAATCCTCGTAATTTAATTACAAATCTGTCAATAATGAATAATTAATTCAGCGTGCATGGAATGTTGATAGTTGGAGGATAGCCATATGCAATCAATGTGTGGTTGAGTATTGCGTTGCGTTGCATTGCTCTGCACGGTATTACAAATGCGTATACACCGAATGCATGTTGCAATTGCCGTTAATTATTTAACGCGACCTGCAGTTGGGTAAATAATTGTGATAATATCCTTGCACGGCGGCGGCAGTGCAGCCCAGCGCGCGCGCGACGATTGAGGAAAAGCCAGGTGAGAGAGATAAATGGCCGAGACTCGCCGCCGCACGTAGATAATTAGTAATTACGGCTTTTGTGTATAATTGCTTGAATCTATTTCTTGTAATTTATGCTCAAATGTATAGACAGCCGTTTGCACATTTACTCACATATACACACACACACATACACACACATTCTCACGTAGGCACATAACTATATATACACATACACATACATGTGCAGATTCAGGAGGCACTTATACCAGCTGCAAACTGTAAACGTATGGACAAAACTGATGGCAAGCATGCATGCCCACATATCGTGGCTTTGCGCGCATGATTTATTAAAATGATGGAAACATTTATTCAATTACGACACATTCGATAAGGAAGGTAACGATTTATTGTCGTTAATTTCTCTTGGAATATTGTATAGGAACTTTGTAGTCATCATATTTTCTTACTCTATCGGTTCTTTTAATGTACGTTTTGTTTTCAGTGTTAAATTTTGTCTTAAGTCGTTAAGTTTTGATGGCTTATCTTAAGTAAACTTATCTAAAGTTAACTTATGTTAAGTAAACTTTCTAAATTAAGTAATTTTAGGCAGACGTAATAAAACATTAAAGTTACTAGGTAATAAGCAGTTTTAAGTTAAGTATGCTTAGGGTAAGTAGACTTTTGTTAAGTTGACTTAAGTTTAGTAGATTTTAAGTAGAGATTTATGAATGCCAAAGGAGTAGCAGCGAAAAAGAAAGAAGTACGAGTGAAATATTACAATCATTTAACATGCAGATTTAAGTTAAGTTTCTTAAGGTTTTCTAATTAAAGAAAGAGAGAGAGAGAGAGAGAGAGATACTAATATATTAAAGTTAATTGGGGTGAAACATTCTTAAGTTAAGTATATTAAGTAGACTTATACCAAGTTGGCTTAAGTCCTGTAGACTTTCAGTAGACATATTATGAAATTTTCAATAGTAGTAGTTGTAAAATTGTATTATAACTTACTTTAAGAAACCTTGAGTAAGTATACTTATATTAAATGGACTTAAGTTAAGTTGACTTACATTTGTTAAGATAAGATTTTTGATAAATAGGATTTGACTTTTGTTAAGCTGACTTAACTTTTGTAGATTTTAAGTAGACGAATTTTGACAGCCTAAGTAGTAACAGTGAAAAAAGTAGAAGTGAAATATTACAATTATTTAACATTAAGCAGTCTTAAGTTAAGTTTCCAAATGCTGAAATAAAACCTAATTTTCTAATTAAACCGGTTTATGCCAGGAAAGAGAGAGAGAGAGAGAGAGAGAGTAAAATATCAAAATTACTTAGGGTGAAACAGTCTTAAGTTAAGTATATTAAGTAGACTTATGTCAAGTTTACTTGAGTCCTGTAGACTCTCAGTAGACAAATTATGAAATTTTCAGTAGTGGTTGTAAAATTCTTTTATAACTTACTTTTAAGAGCCATTGAGTAAGTATACTTATGTTAAATAGACTTTAGTTAAGTTGACTTAGATTCGTTAAGGTAGAACTTTTGAGAAATATGATTTTAGCTTCAAAAAATGATTTGGTATATTATTTTTAAATTATTTTATTGCTATTTACCTCTCCATTTTTCCTCCCCCTGTCTACCTCTCTCTCACCACCCCCTACATCGTTTTCTATCTCTTTCTCTAACAATCTCTTCCTCTCTCTCTCTCTCTCTCTCTCTCTATCTGTCCCTCTGTGCATCAATCCATTCCAATCCCTTTTTGTGCTTTTTTCCTCTCGATTTTCGTCAAGTGCTTGCGTAAAGAACAAATGACAAGTCGAAAAGTGCTGACAAAACCTCGTTTGACGCGTTTTTCACTCGATTTTTCCGGTTTCGCACCATCACCCCGTCGACATTGGCGGCGGCGACGGTCCGCCGTCGATTTAGTGCGCTGACCCGGAAACGACCGCCGGAATACGGACGCTTCGCACTTTATCCCCGGAAAAAGCTTCCTGAATAATGCATTCCTCTCTGCTTCTCCCTTTTTATATTCAGCACCATTATCTGAATAGGTTTACGATTATACATACAATCCTCTTTTCTATACTCTTCAAAAATCCCCCGAAAATGTTTCTTAAAAGAGCACTCCTCAAAAACATCCCGAAAAAATCCAGTTAAGTATTTATAAGATACGTAAACATTTCAATTTATGTAAGCCAGTAGTAGAAGTAGTATAATATCAAAGTTCCTTAAGTTAAGCAGCCTTAAGTTAAGTACTGTATGTTAAGTACATTTATTTTAAGGAGGCTTAACTTAAGTACCTAGTTTTGATGATTTCTTTTTTTCTGTAACTTGCCTTAAGTAGGCTTAAGTAATTTATATTGACTTATCTTAAAGAGACTTAAGTACGTTCACGAAAAGTTCACTTTTTAATGTAATCTTAAGACGTACTAACGATAAATGAAATTTGTTTTTAACTTAGATTTTATAAAAGTTAAATAACTTAACTTAAGTTTTTTTTTAATAGGCTTATCTAAAATGAGCTTAACTTTGTGACAACAAAACTTATAGTATCATCAAAATTGGACTACGAACTTGTTTTTGTTAAAAAATGTTTACCTTCTCGAACGCATTACTACCATCATACTGTCATGTTGTATTACTGCAGGGACTGCAGGGATGAATACGGGGATTGCTGGTTCAAGTCCTGACGTTAGCTTAACTTAACTTAAGTACCTAGTTTTGATGATTTCTTTTTTTCTGTAACTTGCCTTAAGTATGCTTAAGTAATTAATATTGACTTATCTTAAAGAGACTTAAGTACGTTCACGAAAAGTTCACTTTTTAATGTAATCTTAAGACGTACTAACGATAAATGAAATTTGGTTTTAACTTAGATTTTATAAAAGTTAAATAACTTAACTTAAGTTTTTTTTTTAATAGGCTTATCTAAAATGAGCTTAACTTTATGACAACAAAACTTATAGTATCATCGAAATTGGACTGAGAACTTGTTTTTGTTAAGAAATGTTTACCTTCTCGAACGCATTACTACCATCATATTGTCATGTTGTATTACTGCAGGGACTGCAGAGAAGAATACGGGGATTGCTGGTTCAAGTCTTGACGTTAGCTTAACTTAACTTAAGTACCTAGTTTTGATGATTTTTTTTCTGTAACTTGCCTTAAGTAGACTTAAGTAATTCACTTATCTTAAGGAGACTTTAGTACGTTCAAGATAAGTTCACTTTTTAATGTAATCTTAAGAGATACTAATAATAAATGGAATTTAGTTTTAACTTAGATTTTATAAAAGTTAAGTAAACTTAACTTAAGTTTTTTTTTAAATTGACTTATCTAAAGTGAGCTTAACTTTTTGACAACAAAACTTATAGTATCGTCTCGAACGCATTACTACCATCATATTGTCATGTTGTTTGACTGCAGGGATGAATACGGGGATTGCTGGTTCAAGTCCTGACGTTAGCATTCATCTTTTTTTAATAATTATTGCAATTCGTGATTAACATCTTAAAAAATGCCTACCAATGATTTTTTGTTCATATTATATCAAAAGCAGCTCCGCTGCAGTCAGACAGCATGGCAAGAAGATGGTAGCAGTGCGTTCGAGAGAGTAATCATCTCTTAACAAAATTTATAAAATCAAGAAAGTAAACGTTTTCTTCATTGTCAAACTAAAAGTGTGTTAAACACCGAAATAATCCACAAAAAATTCTTTTCCTCTTAACCAAGAATAGAGAAAACCTCCAAAAGTCAACCAGAACAAAATTTATGACGTTTGAAATATGTAAGCAATGCGTTTAATTGCGTGTTGTCGACGCATCCACGATCGTTAATAATCCAACGCATTTTTGTTTGCGTTTTATTTTCGTTTACAGCGCGCTTCGCGCAGGCGATAATGATAATTCCACGAATCGCAGTCGTTTATTAAAAAATTCCAGCCAAGTGCTGGGCACTTAAAGGGTAGCACCACCACCGCCATAGAGCAAGAAATCGTAATAACAATGCGAGCTTTCGAGATTTCGAAACCCGTAATTAAAAACGCGCAGCCGAAAACAAAAGTCGATTGTGTTTCGTTTGATTTAGTTTTTCTCGGTTATGGTTTTTTTTTTGGCAGTGCAAAGGGTAAGCATCTGGCGTTAGATCTCTTCTCGCGTCGATGCGAAAGGGATTTATTTATTGGTGGCAGTCGCACTTCATCTAGCCTGCATTTAACATCTCAAGAAGCGATATTAATTATATATTAGCGCGGATGGGAGTCTATGATTTGGCGCTGCACGAGAGAATGTTATAAACATGTTGGCAGATGATTGAGGATCTCCTGTTGGCTGTGCCTCTTTTTTTGCTTTCTTCATTCGTGGATTGTTGGAGAGCATCGATAATTGCATTAAAACACCTTTAAAACAAACTTTTTTTCTAATAACTAGACTTAAGTTGGTTAAACACCATATAATTGGGTTTAATCATTGTTTTTCGCTGTCTTAAGTCGTTTGACGGAAATCACATTCGTCAATATTGAATTGTAGTTTCATTTCAATGATTTTTTTTCCTTGCTTAAAGTCATATGACTTAAGTCATTAAACAAGTGCGTTTACCCAAATTATGGAATAAGTTTAGTTATTTCTAATTGCAAGAATATAAAAATAGCGAAGAAAGATTTTTACAAACTTTTATGAGTTAAGTCATATGACTTCATTGTTACCAAACAATATATAAAAATATTAATTATTTTGAATTGTAAGAACAAGGAATTTGACAATGTAAGATTTTCTGAACTTTAATAAAGTCAAATGACTTAAGACAGTAGACACGTGACTTAAGCTAAAAAAAATAATTAATATATTTTATTGTCTACCGATCATTTTGGTCTCTCCGACATGTATTTTCATTTTTTTTGTGTTTACAATGTTATTTGTTATTGATGTTATTGTGTGTGTGAAGTGTTGAGAGTTGCATCTTATGATGCGTATGTAAGAGTTTAATTGTTGAAAGTTGATTGTTGATAGGATAGAAGTGTGTGTGTGTGTGTGTGTGTGTGTGTTGTATGTGAGTGTTGTGTGTGTGTGGGGGGGGGTGAATTAATTATTAATTCACACTGATGAATTAACACACTGATGAATTGTCCGCCCCGGGGACTTGAACCCCGTCCGCCTGCGTTATAGACAAACGCTCTACCCACTAGGTTGCCCAGGTAACCGACTTAAGCTTAATTGATAATTAATTTCAATAAATTCTAGTATGTCGAATCGAAAGCTCTAAAAGAATAATTATTTGATGAATTTCCATAAGTTAAGCCACATGACTTACGTCACATTAGTTCCTACTTTGTAATAACTTGTCTATTTTTTTGATAATCCTAGCAATTGAAATAATTTATAGATTTCAAATGAAACAGTGACTTAACCAATGTGACTTAAGTCAAATGACTTGTTATCAAACAAATTATTTAAGCAGCATTATTAATTAAATATATTTTTTTTAAATTGTAAGAACAGAGAATTCGAAAATTAAAGATTTTTTGAAATATTGTGAGATAAGTCAATTGACTTAAGCCAGTTGACACGTGACTTAAACTGAATTATTAAGTAATTTCAATAAATTTTGTTTCATCGAACAAAAAGCTCTTTAACAATAGTTTTTTGATGAATTATAAGTTAAGTCACATGACTTAAGTCACATTAATTAATATTATCTTTAAATTTAGCTACTATAAATTATCTTATAATGTGAATTATTTACAGTATGTTAATAAAAAGTTAAGCTACATGACTTAAGTCACATTAGTTCCTACTTTGCAATAACTTGTCTATTTTAAATAATCCTAACAATGCAAATAATTTACAGATTTCCAATGAAACAGTTTCGTGACTTAACCAATGTCACTTAAGTCAAATGACTTATGTTGTTAAACAAATGATTTAAGCAGCATTATTAATTAAATAATATATAATTTTTTTAAATTGTAAGAACAGAGAATTAGAAAATGAAAGTTTCTATGAAATATTGTTACATAAGTCAAATGACTTAAATTAGTGTACACGTGACTTAAGCTGAATTATTAAGTAATTTCAATCAATTTTGTTTCATCGAATGAAATGCTCTATAAAAATAAATTTTTGATGAATTATAAGTTAAGCCACATGACTTAATTCACATTAACTAATATTATCTTTAAATTTAGCTACTGTAAATTATCTTATAATATGAATAATTTATAGTATGTTAATAAAACCTTTTCTGGACTTGAGCAATATGACTTAAGACACTTTTAACGCATATGACTTAAGTTCTGTGACTGTTTATAGCGTATTGGAGTCTTTCAGACAGACGGAGGCCGGTAAACACCAAAAAATGTTGGCGTTTTTCGTCGGTTTACGCCGTTTTTACCGATACAACCACCAGCCGCCCGGTTGTGTGGAGAGATTATGATGGACAGGATAATAACCCTAGTCTTCCTGTGTTCTGGGGCCGCGCAGCCGTCACTCAAAAACCGGCTTAACTCCGGCTACGATCTTTCGCACAGCGCCAGCTCAAGCGGCCGAGCGCTCGATCTGTCAAAGCGTTCTGTTGGCGCGCACCCTGTCCGAAAAAACAATTACGTTCACACTCACAATCAACCGCAGCACAACTCTACCACACCGCAAAAGCTGCAAAACACGTAACGTATGCGCATGCGTGCATTAGACAAGAGTATAAATCTACATTGTAATGGTAGCGATACTAATTACAGTCGTTGTTAAGTCGCAATAAAATGACACAAGACGGATACATAGGATACCGAGGTTTACAATCAATCTAAACACTGTTTAATTCTTATCTACCATCGCAAAAATTCAAAAACACCTTTAAAATCATGTGAAAAAGTTTCAGAATTATTCAGAATTCTTACCGGATGTTGTGATATTTTACAAAAGAAATAGGTTTATTGGTAGGTGTAATTTCTCTATGCGCATCGATTTTATCAGTTTATTAGTCGAGTAGAGAAGAGTCGAAACCCGATGATGAAGATGAAGAAAAAAGTAAATATTTTCTGTATATTTTGCATAGTTTGAGATCTAATTGAGAATAAATAGATCGAAAATTATGACGATATAATGACATTTCGTCAAGGGGTAACCTCTAAAAATATTCAAAGTTTTAAAATCAAAATATCTCGAAAACTATATGAGCTATAGAGCCCATATTTTGAGAAAACACCCATAAACTATCTGAGATAATACTCTGTTAGTTTCATCCCGATGAGAGCTAGTCAAAAATTGCATTTTGAAACTGGATATTTTTCAAAATAACTCGAGATCGACATAATCGATCCCCATATATTATGACATTTTCTGAATCATCGTGTTCCGCTCTATAAAATAGCATAGTTTGAGATCTATCTGATAATAAATAGATCGATAATTATGACGATATAATAAATACAATTTCGTCAAGGGGTAACCTCTAAGAAATATTCAAAATCTTAAAATCAAAATATCTCGAAAACTGTTTGAGCCATAGAGCCCATCTTTTGAGAAAACACGAATAAACCATCTGAGATTAGACTCTGTTAGTTTCATCCCAATCGGAGCTAGTCAAAAATTGGTCAAAAATTGCATTTTGAAAGTGGATATTTATCATAATAACCCGATTTTCTAAATCAGCGCGTTCTGCTCCATACGATAGCATAGTTTCAGTTTCAGAATTAATTAAAAATATTATTATGAGATGTTGTGAAATTTTACAAAAGAAATAGGTTTATTGCTAGGTGTAATATCTCCATGCGCATCGATTTCACCAATTTATTAGTCGAGTAGAGTAATGTCGAAACCCGATGATGAAGATTACATTTCGGATTACGGGTGTGGTCGAGTGTAATTTCCTGTTTTTATGGCACGTCTTCGGTCGTGGTGCACTGTATGAGCTTTACCTTCCTTATTCTAGTCCTCTCGTCCCGTGGATCCACCCACTCCGAACTTGAGATGGGCACGAGATGGAGGAAAACTTTCCTCGACTAGAATGGGTATCAATGAAATAGCTGTAATTTATTGAGTTTATGTTATTATCAGTTTATAGTTATTTCATTAGAAAATATCGTGTTTTCTCTTAAGACAGTTGCAGTAACAAAATAACTAATCTCTGAGTGTTTTTATGACTTAAGTCACATTTCGACTAGTTCAGTAACATTGTCATATTACATTAAGTTAAGTCCTATTAAATACAATGGCGGAAATGCATCAAGTCATGTGACTTAAGTAAAGTTTCTTAAGCTATATGAGCTATGGAGCCCATCTCTTGAGAAAACACGCATAAACCATCTGAGATAATACTCTGTGAGTTTTATCCCGATAGGAGCTGGACAAAAACTGGTCAAAAATTGTATTTTGAAAGTGGATATTTTTCAAAATAACTCGAGAACGATATAATCGACCCCCATATATTATAACATTATCTGGATCAGCGTGTTCCGCTCTATAAGATAGCATAGTTTGAAATCTATCTGAGAATAAATAGATCGAAGATTATG
>JAODAC010008117.1:0-28391 GCA_027575185.1 Mimaenictus wilsoni
ACATATGTATCCAGGCTGAAGGACCAGTGAAGGTCGATGGCCAGGTCTCCGGACCGAATACAAATAATAATAATAAATGTAAACATGTAAACAACTGTCTTTAAGTAACGCTTTTTTTGTAGAACAGACAAGCAATTATTCTGGGATAACAGGCGTGATTAACTAGGTTTATCTTCTAAAAGTTATAATCACACTCCTAACACTCTCAAATACTGAGTACTAGTTCTAAAGTTACGAACAGTTGTACATGGGATTGTAGATTATATGAGTAAGCATAAAACTTCCTTCACAACTTCGTTAGAGTTACCTTAATTCATTAGGAACCTATTACTAGGTGCAACTATGATTAACTGAATATATCTTTTTACCAAAGGTCTAAATTTTCCTGTTTAAGGAAATATTTGGTATGTGTTTTATACGTTTTAACAAACTTGGAAAAAGTATATCAAAAATTATTTTACCTTAAACAGAAAATTTTAAAAATGTATACCACTCTACGATACTTGTTTCTTTTGATTATTTAAATGAATAAATTATTAATACATTAGCGAAATTATATCATTAACTTATTTTAGAAAATAAGTCTTCATTTGTTTTATGTTCCTTGCCCTATTATTTGCTAGCTATAAAAGTCTTCCTATTTCATTTCTTAAATTTCTACTATAGTAGTGATTTATTTATGAGGCCGACTTTCGCAGAATCACTTCAATTAAGCGAGAGTTTTAACGATTAATTCAGTTTACCTTAATTTAACGCCGGACCGTTAAACCCACAATGACATGTCGGAAACTCGGCGCGTTACGCTTTATTGTCAATTATCTTAGGGCAGCAACGAGCAGCGTAAGTTATTTACCTTCTCCAATAGAGAGTTTAGGTTACGACCATGAAAGTAAACGCATTCGAGCTAATAAACGTAATCCTCTTGCAAAAAAGGACGCTTTAAAACATTAAATCTCGAGGCACAATTAATTAGCAATAAAGTGTTATCAAAACTGGGCAGGTTTTCGGTAATATAACTTAACTAATAATTTAGTTAAAATGTTACCACTATATATGGTCGCACTAATGAAAATTTAAGCAATGTGCATATAGAAAATTTATAAGGTTAAATGTGATTATATCCGGATTAAATTTGTTTCTTTATTTTTTAATATAAAGGGAATAAAGCTCGTGTTTAACCACAACAGAATCATACTGGGACCCGTACTAGTGCTGCGCTAAAACCAACGTCGACCCAGACGTTTCCCTAGTGACCGATAACGTTTACCTCAGGGCGAGTAATCGTTCCATGTACAGTTTTTTTTGTAGTTAAAACATATAAAAAAGGGGAACATTGCTTCTCTATACTTTTATTGCGGTGTTGTGTTTCCTGGAATTACCTTTTCTATGTCGAAAGAATTAGGACTGTCAGAATTGGTAAAAATCACTTTCTCGGTAGTTTGTACGACAATTAATATGATTTACATGATAGAATACAGCAACTTTAATACAATTTTAGGCGATAAACAGGATTTCTTATAACAGGCTTCTTATAATTTTATATCCAGCTGAATACTAAAAACTCGATGAGGTTTTTAACATTGTGTAAGATCTTTGATAATATGTGCTTTTTACATAGTTTTTGTGCGATATTGAACAAAAGCACAAAGAAACCCTTCCCCATTCATAGCCCGATATCTTAAACAGCCACACCGAGTTCTTATCGGCATGTGTATCCCCATTGAAAGTGTTGATTACTGCCGCCTCTTTGAACCGATTTGCTTAACATCTAAGCTTTTATTATTAAAATACCCACCAACATAAAGACAAAAAAGGCACACTAACAGCAGAGGAATTAATAAATCCAAATCGCTAGTGTACAATTTTTTATAATCCACACTTACGTATTATTAAAGTTGCCAATAATTAACGACAGACAGTTTAAGACTTAGTTTTTGGAAAGAAAATTCAGACCGTGTTCACGTCGCTATGTCTCGGCCTGCACGAAACTAAAAGTTACCAAAATCCTAAATTAAAGTAACTGGAAGTAAACGGAATAAAATCAGCCGGAATATAAATAACTTTCGAAAATCACAGCGGGCGGCAGATAAACTTTTGTTGCACGCCTCGAGCCGCGGCTCGGTACCCTCTTATCCTTTTAGAAATTCTTTTTGAGGCTGAATTAAGTTGGAAAAGGAAGGCGGAAAAAGTTCCCAAGAGCGTGCATCATGACGGGCAGCAGTTGTTTCGTGTTTCAACTGAGATGAAAATATAAATGAAACCACTTTTGTTTCACTAGAACTAGGTTTCGAAAATGAAGAATAGAATATATTTTGTTAATAGTCTTAACACGCAACAAAGTAGAGTATATGGGAATATTTGTTACAATCATTTAAAAATGTAAAAAAGACACAGAGTATAGCAGACATAGTATAACAATCTATGTAAATATGGAGCTTCTGAATGAATAGACAGGGAATTGAAGGAGTAAAACATTAAACGGTATATTTCTATTCCTCTTTTATTCGGCTATAAACCCAACCTCAGTGTATCTGCGTAAAAAGGGCTCGTATTTTAGATGAAGTAGTCTCGGGTTTCGGCTTAAATCAGGGAGAAAGATACAATGTTCATCGTAGATTTCTCGGTGTGAATACTTCGTAAATGTTCACCGGTTTGCTTCCAAAGCGCTTTATAAATATTTTGTGGGAAATATTGCTCTCAGGTTATGTGAAGTTATACAGTTCTTTTCATTCTTCTTATACTGTTTGTTAATAAGAGAAGTTGGTTATGTATTATCACAAAAATTATTGTCTGCATAATAATTAGAGGTTGATTAGTTAGTCCAATATTAGTCAGTAGAATTATTGATGTTTCAGAATATAGTTCAAACTTGTACACTTCTGCGATTCCAATGAGAATTGCATCAAGGCACTAAGGACACGTCTGGGTGATAGTTACACCCCCAGAGGCCATGTAACTGAAACCAATTATAACTCCTCACCAACTTCAACACGTGCTTGGTACCGCTGCATCCTCTAATTGGCAGATGCCCACACACGATTGCCTGCAGCAAGTTGGTGTTACAGGCCAAGGTCAATTACAGAACTAGCTCTTCCGCAATATACTTTAAAATTACTTTTATTGTGCCAGCTATAAGCTTTTACAATCGCAAACGCTTGCTAAATTTAAAGTACTTTACTGTGGGAATATATCACAACTGTCATCAAAGATATTTTATTGTAATTGTATCAGGTACCGCATTCGTTCGAAGCCAGCGTGGCCCTAATGGATTCCGCGCAAGATGTTACTCAGATTGCATCCACTCCCGCCGTTACTACCGTTTTCAACAAAATACAATTTATCTTGGGCAGATTTTTATTTGGTTTACTAAGATTCAACTTAATGTTACCACATATTTTTTCCTAGATATATACATTATATAAGGCAATCTAAACGTTTAAATTCACGCCTTTATACTTATAGGAACTAATACTAATTCCAAGTTTAGCCACTTTAAGAAATTACTACATATTAAAACTTGATATCTTTAAATTCAGTTAGAGTGTGAGCAATTTAAGCGTTTAGTTGGGAACTGGGTAATTAGGACAAAGGATAAGAAACTGCCACGCAACTTTCTGCAAAGAGTTCGCAAAAGTCTAGAATAATGGCCACTTGTGCGCAGTTTTTTTGTCAAGACGGTCGAAATTCATTAGGGTAATTTGCATTCGGAAGAAACCACCACCATTATTACTTTTTCTGCCCCCATTTAATGATGCATTGAAACATTATCAATGACATTTACATTTTCACTCGATAAATACAAAAGCAAACGAAAAAAGAAAAATCTAACTAAAGTAACTACTATTTAATGATGAAATGTATTCCGATATTTCATTATTACTCAGGTAGTTAAACATGAAGGAGGATGGCGATGTAGACGCGTAATTCTGTATTTTATGCGTTTTTATCTAGAAATGTATATCTAGAACAGATATGGTAATGCCAGAGGGAATTAAGTTGTGTTCAACACGAGCTGAAATATTTCATTTCCCACGGAAATGTTAATTCAATAATACAACAAGCGCTATTGTTTTTTGTGTTTGTTTTTATAAAAAGGTACATGAGCAAGTGCCTTTGAATGCTTCAAAGGCAACAAATTACATTACCGAGTGTATTCAGCAGGAACAACAGCAGCTCCCTTGTTGAAACCACTAATTATGACAACAACCTTGCATAAAGAACATATACATTACGCCGGCATATAAAAAATAACAACGTGGATTATAATTAAAGTATAAAACTAATGGTGGCTAAAAATTAATATGTGATCGGTGTTATGCTGCCAACCTTTTGGATATTCACCAGCTCTTTGTGTACTTAAAACCACACACCAGAGTTTCCTGTTACCTATACCTATACCTATGCCGGACTTTATTTATTATAATACACCTCGGCATAATAGTGTTTATCAATATGCTTGATGCGGAAGGGCACCGATTAAAATGTCACCGTTATGCGCAAACTTTCCGAGTGGCGTAGCGCGACACATGCGACACTTTCAACAAAGACGACCATATTCTGGGTCACCCCTGGAAAGCGGGATACCCCAGCACCGGCGCATAGTGGCATTCCATGTACGCGTAGCGCCAGTGTAAAGGGCCTCACTGTGACCATACACTCCTCGGATGATGTAAAACTTAATGGCAGTAATACTCGGGGATTTACAAGAAAGCCACGAAGCATAAACCTCCTCAGACAAACCTCTAATGCGCCGAAATTTCCTGTTTACAGCCGTAATTAGCTTTTATCATACCACCCTGCATATTTTTATATTTTAACATGTGTGGAGGAAATAGCATATAAGCTCATATGATAAAATTTTATGTTAGCTTTTGCAACATGCTGTAAATTCTCATTCGCTGCGAATTAAGTTATGTGTGCGGATAGTTAATAAAGTTTAAACCAGTGTCGCCGCTCAAGAAGTGCCCTAATAGATGTGAGTTGAATATCCTCCAGAGGGCAATACAATCCAGCGTTGGGCGACAAAAGTGATGAGAGCGAAATTGGTTGACTGGTAGTTGCTTGATGAATTGTTAATTGAGAAACTTCTGCATTAAGTCCTAATTGAAATGTTGCTTGTAGAAACTTAAAGACGGAAAGAAGCAAGAAGTTTATTTGGTATCAACTAGTAGCAGTATCGCCAGCTAATAACTTAAGCCGAACTTAAGCCAACCTAATCTTACCCCTCTTGTACTTTAAGCTCATCCTAACCTTAATCAATCATTTGAATTATTTGTAGACAAGAAATTAATTGGATTTGTGATATAAATTTAAGGTGATAATAACTCTTTTAACATTTCCAATATTTTATTTTCACATACGTAATAAAATATAGGTGCCTCTATCAAACAGCTAAGGGTTAATTTAATCCTCATTAAAGCGGTTTTATGTGTGAATTTATAGGATACTACGACCGGGTTATGAAGTTTAATGAAAAATTAAAGCAGATTTATAACTTCAAATTTTAACAGCATCGCAAACACTTATAATATATGAATAATAAAAATGACAAATGTTTTATTAGTGTTTTATTACATGTGTACATACTTGATAACGTTGATGGTTATTTATGTACATATATTTGTCACTTTGGAACAATTGGAAATGAATTAATACAGCATTTGATGGGATGTATATTATAAATGGAAATATCAGTTCTGTGAAGGTAATATTTTATTTTTGTTTTTATTAACGGCTTTTACTGTGAGACTTTTTTTACGATCCAGTTTATGTATTTGAAAGCACGTCCTGCTGTGATTAATTTCTTTCTTTTTTATTATGCATAATCCATATTTCTATCGCCGAAAGACATCATTTTTAAACACAAACAGCGGCGCTCAGCTGAGCTGAACACGAAGTTATTATACTACGTAGCTCATGTTATTTGCTGCACTGTGGGGTAGCTTTGCCGCTTTCACACTGCCTCCCTTGTCGCAACGAAAAAGATATATATTAGTATGTGTTGTTGGCGGATGCGCCGGGCAGGAATTTCTTTTTCGTTTCATAATAAGACATTTTTAATAGAATGTCGTATTTATAATACAATTTATTCTTCCAACTTAAAAATGAGTATAGAAACATAATCGTTTATTCAATCTTTGTTTTTAACGTGCCCCTCAGCGGATTGTTTCCAGCGTTGCAAACGAAAGTAAAAGATTCATTGTAAGTGAGAATATCGAAGCCGTGTTAAGTATCAACTACAAAAACCAACTTTATTTTCAATGAGTTAGAAGAGGGCCTCGTAGTTTCATCGAGGCGGAACTTCGATTTCATCAATATTGCAGGCGAGGGCCACGCTGCACAAATTGTTACAATATTACTGAAGGGTTTAATTGCAACGAGAAGAGCCTCTTACAATTTTAATAAAGGGAATCGCTCGCCTTTAATATTAACTCTTAAAATCATACAGAATATTATAATTTATAATTCTTCTTCCTAACTTTCTTAACATATTTATGAAAATTCTACTCGGATGTTAACTACTATCTACATAACCTATTTCACACATCGCTTAACTGTAATAAACATCACCTTATTGCAAATGGCTACTAAAATCTTATGCGAATACGCTTACTAACCTGAAAAGTTTTGCGGGGTGGTTCGCGTGAGTTGCTTGTGCATCTAAACGTCCATCTATAGTTCGAAAATACCGTGAACACGCCGCCGCTGTGGGCGACGCCACCGCTGCCCATAAAGGTGTAACACAGAGTTTCACACACCGACGGACTTACCCTTAATCTCACCCTGACTACAGCATCTAACTTCGCCACAAGTTTAACTTTAACACTTCTGAATTAACTCCCTTAACAAACAGGATCAACGTCAAAGTGTTATTATTATTAAAACGCTTTGTAAGTCACTCTAGATTCTATTCTAAAAGTAAATATACAATTCTATAAATTTTATTTACGAATAACGTATTCTTCCTCATTCCATAAAAAAACGTATTTTGGTAGTATAGTTACTTTAATTTTACTACGTGAATACTTTTTGGTAGTTTAATTAATAGTACATTCATAATTACGCATCTTCAACAGTTTTTCTTATATTACAAATATGTTTCACAGTAAATAATATATAGGTGTGAAAATTCAATTTACGTGGCGTATATTCAATGTTGGTGTAGTTTCCTTTCTTTTGTGCAGCTGTAGGATGTCAGTATTCAGAAAGATTAATGAATATGCCGGACGCAGGTACATTTGCAATTTTTTTACATAGCAAGCAATTTTCTTCAAAGTATAATTATAATATGCAAATATATGCAAATATTCGTGTTTATCCCAGGATTAATTTCTCCATCAAGCGTAGGCATTGTCTGATTAAATTATATTTAGTTCAAGATTCTAATGTGAATATTCAAAATTAATATTAAACGTATTATATTTTAACGGCCGTCCGGGTTGCTTAGTGAGTAACACCTTGGCGTATCACGCCAGCGTACGAGGGGCACCACACAGTGTGATTCACACACCACTTCACACATTCACAATTCAACAAACAACAAAAATAAATAGAACATATCAAAGTCGGAAAGACCCACAGAGGTAGATAGACGTTAAAATATTATTATTATTATATTTTAACTCTTAACAAAAGCATTATGACACTTTTTCTCGTATACCAGCAAGGGCCAAATAATCGTAACTCTTAATGAGAATTAACTACTCCTTTTATTAACCCTTTTGGTACTCGGCAATCGCTGAAGTATGAGCGAAAAGAACTTGTTCAATTTCATGATCCATCTATTTTAATTCGTATAATTTAGGTCATTGAATTCCTGAGTGACTTTTCATTCCGTTTTTGTAGATTAATTGAAAGAAACTAATTTTGATTCTTTAGAAGTTCATTACTTTGAATGTTCCATTGTTGTTTATTATTATTACTCGTTATTCTTCAAGAAATTAAATTTCATTCAATGGCTTTGTAGATTTTTTATAAATCCTTTAACTGTTTTCTGAAATGATTTATTCACCCTCGTAATGGATGGTATCAAAACTAAACTTTACATCATCATGCTTTAATGAGATCATTCGATAGAAAACACACAGGAAACTTTTAATTGAATTGAGGTTCTCTATTCAAGTTTAAAGTACTGTTGAGTAGTGATAAAAGGAAAATAATTAGACATTAACAACAGTATTGTATAATTAATGAATATTTGTCATAATAACTAGAGATTCAATGAGAATTGATTATTTCCATGTTCATTAAGTGCCAAATCAATATTTATGAATACTTTATAAACTAGTTGATTTCAGATATAGGTATACACTCAATAAATCATGAATCCGTATATTTGTCGCTACCAATCATTCTATTGACACCGTTGCCTTCTAAATATTTGATCAACGTTAGGTAAAGTGAAAGTAAAACTTCGATAGAACCTGTTTGATTCAGTTTTGCGATTCACATATCTTCGTCAACAACCGGAGGCAATAAAAACCGCATAATCTATAAATAATTAATCATTTTGGGAAAATCAGTCATCGGAATGGAATAAATAATATACTCTTTACCAAATGTAGGAACGAAAATGTCACAAAAATACGCATTAATCGAACTGTAATCAAATCTATGAAGTTCTGTAATCGATTATTCCATTCCGTAAGATTTAGATTAAAAGTTAAATTCAAAAAATAAAATAAAAATCTTTCAGAAACTAACTGAAACGCATTGCTTTGTTTGAGTAAATTACTCACTCGAAATTACTTACGCAAACTCTCCGTCTTCAAACTTATGAAAGGCACGAAACTGAGAGTAATTAGTTTTATGGAAATATTTTTGCATTTCATCTGGCTAGTAATAAAATAAAAACTTTTTTACTATTATAGTCGAAGCAATATTGCATTTATGTTGCACTTTATTAAATGCAGTTCAAGCAAATTTTAACAAAGACGTAAATGAAAAATTAGAATCAAACTTAGTTAGTTCACAAATATGATAAATTATTTTGCTTTCCAATTAGTTTTGAGATAAATGTTCTTTGCGTATGGAGTGCTTTCGGTCTTTGAAGTACTGCTATAGCTTTGCATACGGCGCAGCGCGGTTTTCTATATGCAGGCGACAACATGTAATGAAGCTGGTCGGAAAACAAGAACATGCCGACTTTTAGTGTGCTGACATTGCAGTCGTCGTGCGTCGTTGCCGCCACCTTCACCGTCGTCACTGTCGACATTCGCCGCCGTCATTGCTGCCGACGAAAAGCATGGAACGACGTTCTTTGCATTCAATGTCGACGCTAATGCAGACAGAGGCAAAATAATTGTGCTAAACCCACATTCTCTGAAATTATTTTCCTTTTTTCTACATTTTTTGGCGTCATGAAACTTTATATACACGCTTATTATTCAAATTGCTTGCCATACAAGAACTTATTTTTGTTTACAACTTATGCAAACTAGCATTAATTGAATAGAAAAAAAAACACTTGCAAAACTTGATTGTCTCTTAAAGATTGATTAGGATGATTTTTTAAAAATTGTGTACAGTATTAAATTGAATTAATAGCTTTATTATGTTATTGTCACAAAACGTTTTAATTAAACAACGTGCGTTGAGTAGAAGTAATTGCATGCGAATGAAAAGAGAAATTAATTTCGTTGTGCGCAACTGACCGACGCAAAATTGCTATAAATTGCACCTTGACAGAATTTCAATCACGTCCGATATTAATTTCTCGCACTGCGACTGCCACTGCGGTATGCAGATTAATAAAACACAAGAACCAACTATACATATTTCACGATGAACACACTCCATGCCCCCCATAAGTAATAACAGCGTTTAAAGGGGTTATATACGGTGCAATTGCATTTTATATTTATTTTAATTAACCCAAACAAATACTCACGGTATTTCCTGGGTTTGATCAAACATTCATGCACAACATTGAAAAAACATTTAATTTGAGTAAATAGATGTTGTTTTCAACATGAAATATTTAAATATTGTATTAAACTACAGGGCCCGGCAGCAAAATTCTACTTTTTAAATCATAAAAGAGAAGCGTTTGTGAAATTTGAAAAATTATCGTTATATTTTATATAGACACAACATTAAAGTTTGGTTTTATTTATTTTTGAAGGTCATACCTGGTAGTTGCTGTCCCACATGCTTTGTGCACTGTGCAGATTGTTTACTTGTGTGGTTTTGGTTGTTTCATTCTGTGTACTGTGTTTAAATCACCTTGGGCAATCAAATGACAATCAGATCATTTCCAATTGTCACAAATTGAGATAAGATATTCTGCAAATTATTCCCTTAAAGCAGCCATTAATGCTCTAGAAGTGATAGCATTCAATGTCTTCTTGAATCAATATTTATGTGTTACCAAAATTACATTTGATTAGTCTAGATATAAGGAATGTCAGGATTCAGATCACCTCACTTATATAAACGCTGGGCCGTTAATTATTAAAGACAAGGAAGACGGGCTCCGAGTAGTTTGAAAGTGAATAGCACATCTGTCGTCCACCCAAACGGTAACATGTATACTTAGCTGCTCGATCTGTGTAAATCGCCCCAGTGAGAGAGAGAGCACGACGCGATAGGGAGGCAATATTTGCCCCGTGTTAGTGAAGGTGGAATAAGTTGTTGTAGAGAAAGTGGTAGTACCACGAGAAGGGAAGAGGTGGTACTGCGCTTTCCCAAAGGGATGCCAACTCAATTCACGTCCCCCTTAATCTTTCTCTGTGGGACTCACTAATGTGAGAAAACATAACTGTAACATATTAACATTCGAAATTACAGTCACAGTGATTTCATTGTCATAGATAATACATATGTATAGTAACACAAGTGCTGCAGTAAAATTTGCAACAGATTTTAGTTCAACCCAAGCCGCAAAACAAGAGTGGCGCCACTATTGGATTTCATTAATTTTAAATACTGTTTTTAAATTTAAAGACAATTTTTCTTCTTCTCGCCCATGTTGGAACATTTCTTCAACAAGGATATTAAAATCATTTGAAAATATGATGCTTACCATGTATTTTGTTTTTGAGAGAGCTTGAAGGTTTTAGTAGCTTGGAAAAATGAAATTACAATCAGCTTCACAGTTGCAAACTTACATTTTTGGAAAGATGCTGATCGATTCAATTTGCATGTAGCATGTAGATTCGGAAACACCGAATACTGCCCATTTCCTACTAGCGCCATCTAACAAATTTTGTTGAATTAAACAATTTTGTTTCAAGGCCACTAATATAACATGTGCCTCTCTATCTTATTTTTTCTCTGATTTTTGTCAAAGAACCATAGACTAACGAATGTTAGCTACTGATATATGACAATATGACGGGAAGTTACGATACTTGAGATATCTGTATTTGAGCCCAATGTGCGTATTACTTGCGAAAATAATCTCAAAAGGTTAAATTGAACAGAACAAAAATTAAAAATAGAGACAATGCATACATTTAAAAAAAACTTCAAAATTACTTACAACAAAACTTTGAGAATTTGGCTTCACAAAAAATAAAAAAGGATTTTCTAATTCATTCAATAGCTTTTATTAAGCTTTGAAAACGAAATTACGCTACCGGAAAATGTCTAAAATTTAATTTGAATTATGGAAAGTATTAATGTTATAATATTAAGGAATTTATCTCGGTGGAAATGCATAAAAACAAAATATGGAATTGTAAAAATGCAGAATTCCAATTTTGTTATTGAAAATCGGTTTACTCGTACCACAGTGGAATATATTTGAAAATATAAATTGATTTTGAACACGACATGTGCATATTAGAAAGAAATAATACGGTATTAAAATTTGGGTACTATCATACATTTTCGTACTTATGTATTAAAATTAAAAACTAACATGTTTACCTTGCTTAACAATGGACAAACTACAAATTTATTCACGGTGTAAAATTTACAATGCACAAAATGCACGCCGAACAACACAAACATTGGCGATATTTTATTTTACGAAAATGCATTCTGTTATATGGCTAATATTGGTAAAGTTCCGCTTGTTAAATTGGATGGAATATTTACTTGAAATAAAATTGCAATTTAAACTATAATGGGCAACATCCTAACGTAAAATAAAGGCATCAAACTAAAAAAGGAAATAATGGCCGATATGTACTTTAGGTTTAAAAATATTTGTAAATTTTAGAATTATATATGATTATGGAAGATAACAAATTTAACACTGATGAACAACAATGGTTAGAATCCTTAACTAAATCACTATTATATGGACTTCCAGAATAGAAGAATATAAAACACCGACACTATCTGTAATTAGAAGAAGAATAATGCAATAAATCGACGTGGCAATGCCAACGGCGTACAACAGCGTCGCACAATACGGAAAATCCGCGCTGCGAAGCAGAATCGAGATGATTGCGCGACGTAGGAGCGAGAACAACGCACAAGGAAAAAGTTATCGCCGCTGTAAAGTCGTGGACAAAAGACAGGTTTATCTGCGAAAGAATTATAACGCCCACGCGTGTGATCTCAATCGATACCAGTAATTTCCTGTTCTAACAAAAATAGAAAAGCTGCGAATACAGAAAGCCTTTTTTTCACAGAAAAAAAAACAAACTTACACAAAACGCTATATGATAAAAAATTATCTATTTGTTATAGAAAGATTTTGTTTATTTTTAATGTTTTTTATTATAATAAAACTACTTTAGGAAGTGATAATGTATTGTTGAATAAACTTGTATTTCCATGGTGGATGCGCCGGGATACGTTTTTGGATAGAGAAAACAGAGTGGAGGCGACAGCGCTCTGCGACCGCCAACATGGCGTCAGTTCTGGCGTCTTAATGTCTGCACCACAGCCGCTGTTTTTGGAGCAGATCAATGCGCGAACGACTTTGAACTCGTAAAAATATTTTCGCATATTTGGACGATCAATGAACGAACCCATTTTAAACATCTATATTTTCGTGCCTTTTTTTAGAGCCACTTTATAATGTTACTGTGAGTTTGGTGTAATTTAGACATGACCTACTCTAGTTTGTGACCTAACGAATGGGGTTTTAAAAGAATTGATCGGTTATAGACTATCCTAATTCCAGTCTCCAGTGGCCACAATTATTCAGTTCGATTGTATTTTAGATACATCGCCTTTCATTGTGTTGCTTTTTTGCTCTCTCTTTTTTCGCCTATAATATAAATTCATCGTTCATGGTTTTGCCTAGATATATTCTAAACCCTTCCCTTATAATTTCTGAGCAAACCATAAAACTTATATCTTAAATAATATTATATAATTAATGACATTCACATATGTCTACCTTTTTCAGAAATTTTCAACTTTACTGCATCGATTCTCAACTATTGCTTGTTGAAGTATAATTTTCACAATTTCAACATTTTTCGACATATAAAGGAGCAAAATTGACCTAGCTCCAATGGGGGTCTCACCAAGCAAAATTGACTCTCCTTAATGGCGAGTACTAGTCTACTAGTACTCACACTGGTTGTTCGGTTATTTTATACTTACAAGGAGAGTGTCGCAATTGTCCAACATGGAATTGAATGATTCTTTTTTGTACGTGTAGTACATATATGGAAATAAATTGTGTTAACGGGATTTTATGCTGTTTTGAGCCGTTTGTTCAAAGAAAATCAAAGTTTGGCATATAGCTAAGGGTCATCAAGGTCATCATGGCGAAAGGAGAAGACATGAATGCATACTAGTTTGAGTGCCTTCGAGGCGATGAAAATTTTTGTACATGTGGTACAAGGAAATGATTTGTGTTAATGGGATTTTTTGCCATTTTCAGCCATTTGCCGAAAAACAATTTTCAAAGTTTGATATATACTGATTTTACAGCAACATTCGCCTTATGAGAGCGCTAAGGTGGGTCTACATGCAGGTGTGTTCTATATAAACATTGAAAAAAAATTTCATTCAATTTCGTGTTGGACAATTGAGGCACCCTCCTTGTCAGTCGAAATGTCATTCTAAATAATAATATTGTGGTAGAGCATTTTAGTAAAGAAACAAAATATGTTCAAACATGAGATGGTTTTCAAACATTCATTGCATTAAAAGTGAATACCACAGAGATCAAAAAGCTGTTCGTGTCCAATAATTACCTAATAATTTTGGGTCTGAATATGTTTACCCAATTCAAAAATTTAGTTTTATATACGATTTCGTAGTTTCCTCAATATCTTACGTAAAACGACCCATAATTATACGCAATAACTCGAAGCAAGAAACTATAAAAACAAACAGGGGCAACAATTTCGCGATCGTAATGCCGGCGCGTAATTAAACCCTCTGCAGGCATCTGCGAAACGCAGTATCAATCTTCGGCACGGCTGCGTGTAGCAGCCGTGTGTTTCGCGCGGCTCTGCATGTTTGCAACGGCATGACAACTATTAGCATGACTTATTTAAGTGGCCGAGTGGCTGGTTTGTTGGATGTGTCGGGAGCGCTTGGGGAGCGTTTCGTTCTGGTTCATTTTAATGTGCAATTAGCATTCGCAACCGCCAACCGGCCGGCCGGCACGCACATGCACACGCTCACGACGCCGCCACCGGCCGTCCCCGCTCACCGACGCCACTGGCGCAACAAACACGCGCCGCCATCCCCGCGCACTAATACGCTTTGTATAATATTAGTACGCGGAGTGTGCTCGTCGACTCGTTTCCTCGTTAGCGCGCGCACTGCTGGTCGCGGTCCGTTACTAAATTATTTCTGGAATACAATTATAAATGCTGAATTGTGCGGTACAGGACCCGTCCACGAATGCCCGAAACTTGCTCGCGTACAGGTTGTTAGAGAATTATCAAATTATCATTTATACCATTAACTAGATCGTCACCTCTCATGAAAATACGCAGTTATTTAGTTTAATTAGTATGCGTAATATTTGTTATGGCGTTGTTTGTATAGATAAAAATGGTAATTAAAATTTTACATAAGTGAAATAAGTTGCATGGGAATTAATTATAGAATAGCAAAATTCTGTAATTGGGAAAATTTACATAAATTTCATTAATGCAACATGTTACTGATTAATAATTAATAAAATATTTTGCTTCGAATAATTTAGTGATGCGTGAAACTATTTATGAATAAAAAATGAATAAATTAAAAGTAAACAACAGAATTTTATAATTTTAAAATAGTGAAACAATTTCTTATATTGGCATAACAAATAAAAGACGAGTGTACTTTTGCCAACACAAATGATGTTAACCAATATATATTTTTTATTCTGAACTAGGTCTACAGTTGATTTTTCATCATCAACTTTCGTCTTATTATTGTCAAGTTCTTGCACTGCTTCTACAAAAATATTAAGTGAAATATAATATATACATATGTTTTGGTGTAGCTTACCCAATAGCCGCAGATGTTTTTTATAATGATGTTCACTTAATTCGGTAATTCATAGACGCTAAGACGTTGTTTCTACTTTTTGTAGTGCATTGCGGTTAATATTATTATATAGGCCTTTTTTCGTGGCGTTCTACTTCTCCGGGTAATTATACCAACTGCACATGTCGATACGCAACAAAATCACAAAATCACAAAGTCACTGGTCGCTCTAATCACGTGTTCTGAACGAAATATGTAGGACAGAAATAGAGTTTCGTAGGATCAACGTCGGAGAATTGATCACATCTTGATAGCTGTCATATCCCAGTACATATGACCTAATTTACTTCGATCTATAACAATATAAGTATCTATACAATATAAGATTTCTATACGATGAATATAGGAATCCAGGGTTTTTATTCTTAGCAACTTTTTAGTAACTTTTAAAAATAGACGTAGGTTGACAAATGGCAAATATCTAAACCCGTAAATAGATTCAATGAAGTTGAAGATGATGCACAAAATACAAATTTGTCTTAGGCTCACCTGTACTGTCGCGAACCAAAGTCGGCGGTCCTGGTTAAATGCACTGACGGAACCACTCACGATGGAAGAGAAAGGAGACGTGTGCTGTGGCAACTCTTGACGAGCGCGGTGAACGAACCCACACGCAGTCCATAAACGTCCAGAAAACCGAAGAATTAAGGCCAACAACTACCCGTTGTTTGTGTTATGCGTTAGGGAAGATGAAAATGAGGAGAAGTAGCTTATTCGATGTTGTTCTAGCAACTAGTTTTCTTTGGGAAAACTTAAATCTTCTACTGGTGCGTACCGCCCACATACAACCCTCCGCGCGGTACCACATTTCCATACATTATTCTTACATCCTGATGGTGAAGCTGTACCCGCCCTCACACTATATATTAGGGCACACCCTGCCTCTGTCTTGTGCTTATCGTATTCATATATTTAATGCTTAATGGCCCAGAGATTACAAATTGCACCAATTTACAAAACTATTTAAATGAACTTAAGTCTAGACTAAATAACCTGGCGACACACAAAAATGGTTCAAAATTGCCACGCCGTTCGCAACACCTACAATAATATACTTAAGAATAAATTCCCACTTTACATACAACTTTAAACTGAATATAAATCCGACCTAAATACTAATAGCATATGATGAGATTGACGGCTTTGCATATCGGTTAGCGTATTGATTTATATCAGCAAACTTTACAAAATCTAATAAAAACGTTAATTAATAAAGCGATAATCATGTGAAAATTATTTAATCGATGTAATTTCACAGTTAAACACCATCATAATTCTGGAGCGAATGGAAATCCAATTCATTGCGTCCCCTAGAATTCAATTGCATTGTCGTGTAGAGCATTAGGCGACATATAAATTTAATTAGTAAATTACATAGCCGCAACTGGGCCACATTGCACATATCATCGAATTTAATTTCGCTCCACGTGCACATTGCGATACATTTTGATTCGCGTACGAATCGTACATGAGCATATCACCACCACCCACTCGCCAGCGCACCCACCAAAAACGTGCATACATCTAAATACGATCTCGCCATCAACGCGCTGATTTATTAGTGCGCGCACTTCAAAAAGAGCACTCCGTTGCCGCACTGGATTGCAGCATTTGGGCGCACCGGAATTGCATTTCGGCGCGGCGACCACCCACTACAAATCGCCGTCTGCTGCGGGGGTGGACAACTTTGCTGCAGCACAAGTTGTTCTAATCGAATTTGCGGGCACTGTAAATATTCGTTCGTCTATTTTACATTTTGAATGCATGTATCATGATCCAGGACCATTTCGAATGGTCACAGTCGATGATCGATATCAAGCGCATATCAATTCCATTTTCTTGAATGAATTGTAAGTGAAAATTAATCTGCGATATTGACATTTTCCCCCATTGAATGCTTCTATGCCATAATTACCGAAATACTTCCCTTTTGTAAAGTTATAAAATTGTAATTCTTTATTCCTTTACAAATCATAATATCACCCACTTATTTACCCATAAAAAATTTATGAACTTATTCAAGATAATTTTCTACACCAATAAAAGTAACGTTAACATAACTTTACGAAGTTTTTTCCCCTTTTACTGAAGTTATGAATATATTAAAACTTAATAAACAGCTGAACTCGGTTGTAAACTTTCAAATGCAAATAATGTAGGGTTATTTGCTTCTTTTAATCCACACTAATAACGCAGTCAATACTGAAATGTTTATCGTTACTCCCTATGCGTGTACAAAGCACTTAGCAACGATTGTCGGTTGTTTGCGTGCGTCTTTTCCAGCCCGTTGGCGTTGGCCGCGTGCACATTGCATATGTATGCGCAAGTATGCACGCCCGATCCGGAAAATTTTCAATTCGCCGGATTCATCGCGGCCTGTCGTGCAGCATGCGAAAGAATGCACAGCGCGCTGCAACTGTAAACAAAGTTGTTATGTTGTCATCGCTCGCTTGAACACTACGTGCTCACTTTATCTTCCTCGAGCGATGGTGGAGGTGCCCGGAAAGGGAGTTTGGGCGGTGTTTACCGACGTGGGCTGGGCGGTAGATGGTTACTTGACTGGAAACAGTTTCCACCATTTTTCGCCTGTTTCCACGTGGGTGTCAGTATTTCTAGGGTGATATGATTTTTATATAGATTTCACCTGCTCACGATAACCAGTTGTATATAAATCGGTGTATTACTGAAATCTATAGGTATACAGTCGTTTTAATTTTGGAATGTCTAGCCGATAAAAGACGCTCCTTCTGAGACTAATTTCTCAAAACCTTGGTTTATATATAATTATTTTAGAATAAAACACGTAAATCATGAAAACTTATATGTGTAGGAGATACCCAAATCTATTTACTTTTTCGCTGTAGAGTCTAGAGTCGTTTCTACGTAGGAGTTTTTTTTTATGGGCGTTGACGGCGCCGGCGTTGCACTAACTGGGTATCAAAGGGTTTGTGTGCACTACACTAGGCAGCCTGTGCTTATGTGTGTGTGTGTGTGTGTGTGTGTGTGTGTGTGTGTGTGTGTGTGTGTGTGTGTGTGTGTGTCAGTTTCCTCCTTCGGTTTGTCTTGTAAAAGGCCATAGGAGAAACTGTTAAATGAAGACCTATAATTGAGATGTCTATCAAAATATACTCCTTAATATGTCTCCTATGACATAATTAAGAATATGAAATTATTTCAAATTAGTCAGTAATTTGAAGTTTTATGAAGTAAGCCTATTTCTAATCATACGAATTTAGTTACTCGTATTCCTAATTTCAAACATTCAATAGGGTCACGTTTATCTGGTTACATTGATCACATATACTCTGAATGTTTATACTATTCCTATTCTATGGCTTTCATCCCTCCAAAAAAGAAAGTTCTGTGAAACCGAGTTGTAAACCCAGTCGGCCAACCTCACTCCGGTTCCGTCGAAATCGCACCATAACCGAATGTAGACAGAACTAGCAACTAACGCTGTATGCGCACCCACACGTAATTCGAGCGCTTTTATTTCGTACTGCGAAGTGGCAGCAGCGGCGAGGTGCATAAATTTTGTTCTGCTTACACTTTGTGCTTGTTTGTATGCCACATGCTCGGAGAAACGGTTGCGTGGCGGCGTGTAGATTTTATTTTGTTCTCCTTTATGCTGCGCGCATAGATCGGTGTATATGTAAGTGTGGCAGGCGGTGAAAATGAGAAAATGCCGAAAGTGGAGCACGAGAGGACCGAGTATGCTCCTAATAGCCGCACACCAATAAGATCATAAATTTTGGCATGACAACTTCGATTGGGAGTCGAATAAATATTTTGGCTTAAAGTGACAAAGACAATGTTCTGCGGTTAACATAATTTTTATCCACGTTTTACTAGGATTTTAGATTTAAGGATTTATATTTCAAAAACTTAATGATCGTTTTTATTTCACAGTAAAGTGCCAACAAAATAAACTGGAATGTCATTTTAAATATTTTCAACATCATAAATTTTAGAAATGGTTGCCCTTAAATATGGTCCGCATCTTTACGACAAGGGTCGTGAAACATCTCCAATGACAATCGTCAGTCCGATAAAATTGGTACTAACAAAAGGGTCGTACTTGAGAAGTACGTCGGCAGCGGAGAGCTATAACAATCCACGTCTATAATAATTGCTACTATGTCAAGGAGATCCTTGTTTTTATGCCTCTGCCCTTGAAGGAATACATTGCCACTGAGCACAAATTCGATTTAACTTTGAAATGCTTGTCATCCAATAAGAGAAATTACAACTAAGAAGCTTCGAAGAGTTAGAACTACTATATGAACCGTGTAAGTTATAAAAGAAATTGGCATTTATTATAGACTACCTAAAATTCTTTCAGCGTCAAACTTAAAACCACTTATATTATACTTAACTTGTTTTAAGGGGGAATAAACACCTAGCAAGTTGATTTATTCTTTCACACATTTTCAAACGTGTTTTTTCAGCCAGTTTTTTTTTCATTCTGTAACAAAAATATCTTGAAATTCACTCAACTATTCAATGTAAAGTAATTTGTGGTTCTTGTTTACATAATTATCTTGAAAAATAATATTGTATTTGGTCCAGAGACCTGACCATCGACCATACTGGTTCTTCAGCCTTGATTTATTGTTTTTATGTGCTTTTTTTGTTTGATTTTACCGAACATCGACTGCTATGGTCAATAGCTCTATTCAATTCTTTTTCAATGTAATTAGTCATATTAGAGGCTAACACTATTGATAAGAAGAAGAATTCACTTTAATATGCATCCCCACCGAGAATCGAACCGGGACCTCATGGACAGTGGTCATCGAACATACCACTGCGCCACTTGGCTGTACTTTATGTGCTTTTATATTAAATGTTATTATTCTCATGTGATGTTGTTGTTGCTGATTCTTGTGTTGAATTGTTTCATATTTGGATCCTTGTTGTGGGCGAGTGTTTAGTTGATATGTCAGTGGTTTTATCCCTTTTAATGTGGGTTGAATGTTGTGGGTTGCGCATATTTGCGATTGTTGATTTGAAGAGTGTTTTTTTTATTGTGTGGTTTTGTATAGGTATGAATTAACATGCATTTTTTGAGATTTATAATTGTGAATAATGGGTGTCCACCCCAGGGACTCGAACCCCGTCCGACTGCGTGGTAGACCGAAACCTTACCAACTATGCTGCCCAGGTGGGCTAATTATCTCGACTTTTTCGATTTTTTATGATTTATAGGAACAGATATTTTTATATTTATAAAAGGATCGATATTTTCAAAATAGGCTATCACAATATAAATCTATATAATATGATCTATAAAATCTATTTTAGTTATATTTTCGAATTTTGAAGTAAACTGGTGAATGCGAGCCGTATTTATGCGACGCGTGGTGGTCCACACATTTGTTGAAACAACGTTCAAATGTACATGGAAATAATTATGAAACTCACCATAATACTCCAACGAATAATCATTACAAGAGACACTCTCCCACCTACTCCACCACTTTCATCGGGGTTGCTATCAATATCGCTGCTAGTGATTGCTAGTTATTTTTGTAATATTGTAATTATTAGAATAAATAATAATATGTTTACTATTTATTTACTACTTATTGTTTACTAATAATAGGAATACCTCGACGATGAAATGGTGTACTAGGTTAGTTTCATAATTATTTTATTATTACAATGAAGGATAAACAACGGAAACGAGTTTACTTTGCCTCAAATAAGAATACTGTGACTATCGATTGATATGAAAACATAAGCGAAAATCAGGTACTCTGTTATAAAACCGGATACAAATGGTAGATGCACAGAACCTAATAGAAAAATATTTTTAATATATTGAAGTATATGAGAAGGGAAATAAATTCATATAAGTGGCACACTGCTCGTGTGACGGATAAGGCAGAAAAAACGTTTTTTGAAGTTGAGATTCAAATTTACATAAAATGTCATATTTCAAATGCGTTATTTATGAGTTTTGAATAGAAGAGATTGAAATAATTTTAATGCCATGCGAATATAGTATGGCTAAGGAACATGTTATTCTTAATTCCGACTTGATCAATCCCATATTAACTTATTTTTTTTTTCCAAAAGTGTGTATTGTTTCAATTTGTCAGATAGACTATTATTTATTTTTGTTCTTTTTAATTTTACCATTTCATTTTATTTGAAATTTTTGTGAGGCACGTCGCATCCGAAGTGGTCTGACGCATGGTCGGCTCAATTCGGTTGCGTTGAACGCTAGGATCGTAGGTCACTGTTTTGAATAATAATAAAATAACACACCTAATGCGAAGTCAACCTTCATTTAGCATCAGGATATGGTATAATATTTCATAAATTTTGAGGTTGCATTTTCAGTGAAGTTGTTTATGAACACCAGTATGTGTTCCTTTATCACGAGTTACAATCAGGTCGTTCATTGATGGTAACTCGTGTTCCGAAATCGTTCCGAAATTTCATTGTTTTGTGAAATTTAAACGTAAAACTATTTGATAATAGGTGTTAGGGAAAGTGTGATCAAAGCAATAGAATGTAATAGTATATTCGGTAATTAAAGTACTATCAAGGAACAAACGTAACGTAATGTAACTCAACATTAACGCGTGCAAGCTGTGCGACGATAGGCCCACGTAGTGTGCAATACGTACAGTGAGAGCAAGGGATGTCAAAAAAAGTATCGGTATCGATAAGTATCGATATCATGTGTCGATACTTATCGAATTTTATCGATACTTTAATTTTCCATACTTATAGATAGTATCGAATTACTAATTTTCGATACTTATCGATAGTATCGAATTACTAATTTTCGATACTTTTTGATATGCCCCTACACTGAGGCCATCTGTTAATCACTTAACATGAACAAACACGATGACTAATTTAAGTTATTGAAGTCTGCGAATTGTGTAAAATGACATGTGTGAACCTTTTGAGATTTAATACGATTTGAATACACTTTGAATGATTAAAAGTCAGGAACGGACCATAATGAATGAGTAAAATCCGTTAAATGTAATGCACGACAAAATCTTGAAACATTTGGAAATTAATACCTAAATTATGCATTTTATTTTATAATCCAAAATAGTTTACTACTCAATCACAGAAATATTAATTTTGAACGAAGTTATATTCCCTATACTTTCCTATTTAACCAATTCGTCGTAATCAAAGTATTAAAACTTGATCAATTACAAGTTTCGATACTTCCAAGTCGATTTCGTAATTTACTCAATTAGTAATATTAAAATTATTAAATTTATTACGCAGGAATTACCGCGATATTTTTCATTCTCAAAATGTAACTCTACTTGCGAGTAACATCAGAATCATTGTGTCGATAATATACAGGAAGATCACTGTAACGAATAAAATAGTTTGAAAATGCAAAAACAGATGGCGCCAATTGGTATTTTCGATACCAATAAGTATCCATACTTTTTTTCGATACTTGGGTATCGAAAGTATCGAAGTTTAAAAATTATCGATACCAAAAAGTATTGATACCAAAAAGTATCGATACTTCGTGAAAAGTTGACATCTTTAGTGAGAGCCACCACCTCGATCAGCTACGTACGAATACGTATGCGCTTAGACGTGGTTCAGCCGTCGGACCGCAAGCAATTTATCAGAAATCAAATGATGTCTCAAATAGACTGAAGAGTCTCAAATAATAACTTCTAAAATTCATTTCAAAGCATATTTTACAAATGATAAATATGAAAAATGAAATATCTTGGAATGAAAAATCTTTTTATGTTCATATATCGTTTTATTATCGTTTTATTTTATTGCTGCACGTATACGGCTCCAGTCAGTCTAGTAGTAAAACAAATTCCTACTAATTCCAGTAAAACCCACATCATAAAATATTCCACTCTTGACAATTATGAAAATTTATCATGCCTAAACTACGCGTCCGATCTTTAATTAATCAGTAATTTCACTCTTTCGTAAATATACGTCAGTCAACGTGAGACATTCGCGACAAGTAAGCTCCCCGAGGTTAAATCTGGAAGAGAACAGCCTGAAGGGCCTATTTTCTTAATAGCCCTTCCTCTTTATGTTCGATAAATTTCAATAAGCGCCACCGCCATACACCCACGAAACCCATTCATCATCGCCGAGCCGACCTTGTCATATTTCCCTTCGCCTTAATTAGTCCGCCTAAAACTTTATCATCTGTCCTTTAAGAGCAATTCGGGGGTTGTCTTCTCACGCTAGCGCCTATCTCGCAAGCACTTAATCAACTTTGTCAACGAAAAACCAACAAAACACCGCGAACAACTACGTTACTCAATGGCACGTCCGAAAATTGGGTGCAAAAGAGAACGAAATAAATATCGTCCGGTAAAGTTTGCGTTTGCCTAGCACCGGATTATTCAAGGAGAGTTTTTGCACTGTTTTAACTGCACCAGCGCCCTGGTAAGCTCGAAGGGCTGTCAACGAACGGAATGAGAAGTGTGACAGGTGGACAATCATTTCGATCTCTCTATATTCCATTTCCTCGTTTGGTATTTCTCATTGCATTGCCCGAATGCTTTACGCGCGCCAACGTCGAACAAACCAACCCCCACCGCACATCGGCCGCATGTATATATGATCTGACAAGAAAGGCCTCTCGTGCCGTTGGTGCATTGATTAAATTCTACAAAGTGATGGTTCGCACTTTGCACATGAGACGTAGACACCTTACTACTCGTTTTCTATGGTATACAGCATGCTCCAGCAAGCAATCTTTTAATATCTTCTAATATTCTCTTTGAACCCGCCTAAACCGGAAAATTTTGGTACATAATATTTTCCATGCATAAGGCGGTTTATTTACTTTTTATTTCTGGCTTGGGAACAATACCAACGTGGCCCTTTCTGGTGTAACACGTTTGCAACCAGCTCTTTGTAAGATGATATGTCTTCGTAGGTTCTATCTATCTGTGTACATCTAAGTCACTATTGTAAAATGTATTCCTGATGGTTCCGTTTCATTTGCCTCTTGTATTCAACTGAAAGACGCTCCGGATCTCGGACGTGCTAACACCGCCTTTGAGCCGAATACAATGCGGTAACCTGTCTGAAGAAATCTTTTTCAAATGGAATATACTCAAACAAACCAGTCAAGAAGGGTTTTCACAACTTTTTGATTAGTGGCTTAGTTGCACGCATTATTTTAGAAAAAATCTTTGCTTTTTATAATAATTGAAAAGAAAATATACTTGTAATCTTAGTATCCTAAAATTAAGTTTTTTCTTAACATGTGTGTATGAAAAGAAAATTGTTAATAAAGTATTTTTTGTTAATTTTCAATATGAAAGTTGCAGTTGCCAACTGGACCAAACTTCTCATGTTGAACGTGATACTATTTCAACTCCCAGTGGAAAATTAAAGGGTTAATGTCCAAAACGGCGACCTCAAAGCGTACTCGGATTCAAAACCTCCAAAGCCCGGCGCATTCACCACCGCACTCCCCGACTCTAGCGACATAAGTCGTCCAGTTGTATTTTGTTACACATGCTGCCAGAATTTTTCATTTTCTATTACAAGCTCGCCAACGCTTAGTAGCACATTAACACTTGGTACAAATCCAAATAAAATGCAAGCTTAAAAGACTTAGTATTTTTGGTTGTTTTAATTTCTCGTTAAAAACTCTCGTACTTATTTTTTATAATTATTGCGGTTCTTTTTGCAATATGCCAGCGTTGATGAGGGTATTGTAATAACGCTTAAAATCATTTCCATGCGGGTAGATTAAGCAGTTTCGGGTACATTTAGAGCGTCGTACTCATAACAATCCACAATACACCTGAATAATTAGAACGTCGTGCACATCTCTTATTCATCTTGTTTCGGCAGTCCGTAAAAGAGATGGCTTAATATTCGTGTCTTACACGGGCGCCACAGTTATGCGGGTGAACGGTTCTCTCGGTGAGCGTTTTGGCGTCATTTTCGAGGACGCTCGCTGGCCAAACGGGCGAGGATGCTGTTTGCCGCTTGGTTGCATGGTACAGCCCGTGAAATAACAGAAAACGCAAGCTTAAAAGGATAACTTTGCCAACGCACAAACATCGTCGTTTATTGCGCTATCAACGTACCAACTGCTACGTGTTTGCTCAAGTAAAACTAAAAGTTTATAAAGATCATGCTTGTTTTTTGGTTTTGCTGGGCCGCCTGGTCTGCTGGCGAGAAGTATTTTGAGTGCTCTGAATATATTCTATTTATTTATTACAAAGTCCCGCAGCATTTTAAAAATACTTCAACGATATATACAAAACCGTGTATATACATGCAGCTTGTGAAAGAACAGGTTCAGCTAGTTCATTTACATGTGTCAAAGAATATACGCAAATATTTTATATCATAGGTGTTCAAATAGCACATACACAAAATGTTTAAAAACACAATTTGCATTTCAAATGCCAACCATTGAATATGGATGTAAAGCGGCTGGTAGGTTATGGAAATTATAAACTATTTTCCTTTTTTTTCAAATGAATTTTTAATACTGATTTTGTTTATCTACTACTATTACAATAATGCGAATTAAGTAACATAAAATGAATGAACTAATATTAAAGGCTTGCCAGCTTCGGTTGCCAGCTGAGTTAGGTTAAGTTAGGATCAGTTAGATTCTGTTAGGTTGGGTTTCGTAAAATTGCATTCGGTTGGGTTAGTTTGGGTATCATTGTGTTAGGTTGGATTAGATTAGGTTTGATTAGGTCGGGTTAAGTTGGGTTTGGTTAGCTTGGGTTAGGTTTGGCTAGGTTATGTTAGGTTAGGTTATGTTATGTTAGGTTAGATTAGGTTAGGTTAGGTTAGGCTAGGTTAGGTTAGGTTAGGTTAGGTTAGGTTAGGTTAGGTTAGGTTAGGTTAGGTTAGGTTAGGTTAGGTTAGATTAGGTTAGGTTAGGTTAGGATAGGTTAGGTTAGGATAGGTTAGGTTAGGTTACGTTAGATTCAATTCCCACGAAAGTTTACTCAAACCTATATGATGTTACTAAACTAAACTAAACAAGATCTACCTGACTTATCCAAACTTAGCTCATCCCAAATGATTTGTGGCGTTGCTAGCGTATTACTAACTGGAACAATTGGCCCTAGGAAACGGGAAGCAGGATTGCAGCTATCGAGTTCGAACCCACATGATAGACTGCTTCATGATTTTCTATACCCTCACCTAGGACTAACATGCTAGGCACATCAGAGGGGAGCGCTAATGGACAGGTTAAGTCGTAAAGCCCGTCGACTCGAGCTGGTGCTGCATTTAGCTTTATAGTAAGTACACTTCTGATGTAGGACAAGATTAGTTGCCAGCTTTTCCCATTCCTGAACAAGAGCGCGATTTCGTTTGCCACTCTTTGAGTCGCTGTTCAGCAGCGGTTTTGTACTTCTTACACCTCGCTGAGAGGAAGAAAGTGTGATCAGGTGTGTCAGTTTCTCAACTGTACATACAGACATACGGACTATGTTGAGTTGGTTGCCTAGGAAAGGCGGCGCTTGCGGGGCCACTATTCTTAAAACGTTCGCTCTTAAAATGCGCTCAGGCGGTATAGTGGTATAGGGGGTTGCGCCACTGTAAAGCGTGCCGGCAATCGCAGCTCACATATTTCTCCTCTGGTGACTTTGTCGAGTGGTTGTCGGTGTGTTTTTTGATTTTGTTTCAATAAAGACGTTGCGGTGTCCGAAATCGTGGGTTTTGTTTAAACAGAGACGTTGGCGTTTGGGGCGAGCGGTACTTAACATATCGCCTAAACAAAAGGAACTTATCTTAAAAAATTATCGTGGACATCAGCCGGCCGACGTTTTCAGTCGCGCACACCACAATCCTGCGATGCCGTACTGCTGAGCCAAAGACTATTATACTATTTTAGTTGGACGGCAACGGACGACAACGGACGACTACCCGTCGTCTGCTGTGAGGGAATCAGGGCAAGATAAGAAATCAAACACACTCACACAAGTCTCGGACGAAACTCTCTTTATTTGCGTGCGCACGGTGCTTCTATACAAGAATGGCACACCCCGTGCCGCTCCAGCTTTCCTGAGGGGCCAACCAAAGGGGTCAGCAATCGCGTCAACCCTCAGTAACGGCTGTTGCTGGGGAGTAAAACACCTGCATCCGCCTCTCAACGGTCTCTAACATATTTCAACCGTCTTGTTTTTTGTTCCTTGCAAACATTTCTCATCGGTTCTCGACAAAGATCCTGTTGAGTCAGGTCCCGTGCACCAGCAGGAAATAAATTGATGATAGTAAAAACAGCGACAACCGCATGACAAAAACAGCAAGCCTCAGTCCAGACACAAATTGTGTCAGCAAGTGGTTTGTTTCCCCGTGCCTTCTGTCAAACCACAGGCTGAAGTTGGCACCTATGGGTCCATCCCTGACTGTATGATGCTCTCGTTCCTTTCCGATCCTCCATCTTGTGGAGGTGCCAATAATCTACGTAATCTTTACAACCACTTTAAAACAACTTTAAAAACACAGCAGCCTGAAAACTAGGTACTAATTACGCGTCTGTCTATAAAAGAATGTTATGACTAGCATGTAAATGTTTGATTTTCTTGTAAAAGTACTTGTTGCATTTGGTTTTTGTCCATTTGCTTTATTCCACTGTAAGTTTAACTTAAGTCAAACAAAAAAAAACAAACGCAACTAGTTGCGCGGTTGTAAGACAACAGAACTCGTTCTGCGTCGACGCCGGCAGAGAAAAAGGCGCAGAAAAACCACGCACGCCGTTCGGCTTTAGAGAGAAAAAAATAAGCTGAAAAACATTCCGGCGCACGATCAGTATGCGCTATTTTAATTAAATTAATTACGTCAAAATGTCGCCGGCTAATTAAAACAATGTAAATGACGACACGTCGCGTCGCGTCATCGCAGCGAAACGGAGCAAATACGTTCAAATGGTTGCAAATACTCATGCGTGGCTTGAAATGACTGTAATCCGCCAAAAACATTTATGCTTTTACAAGGAGAGTGTTCCAGTTGTCCTCCACCAAACT
>JAODAC010008128.1:0-28386 GCA_027575185.1 Mimaenictus wilsoni
TGCAGGTGAAAATGCTGACGCAACCATTTCTTTAGTTGCCGTGTCGATTTTGACGGGTCAGCATTCTCGATGTTTAGTCTCGAACTTCGGCGGATGCTGATTAAGTTTTGTTGATGTGGATGCTGATTGAGGCTTGTTGATGTTAATTCTTGTTTGAGCGGTAATGGATTGACCGCCACAGAATATACAACCTAAAATTTCACATATAGTTCCTAAAAATATCTTTGAAGATATGAAATAGTTGAATTCAACTTTGTTGAAATAGAAAATATTGGTGAGAGACAAATATACCTACACGTTCACCCAAAGTTCCTAATGATTCATTCCCCATTGGATTTCCTAAGATAGTAGATAATCACATCTTTGAGAACAGTTGAATTCAACTTCGTTAATTGAAAATATATTTGAGAGAAAAATATACCTGTAACTTAATCAATATTAGTTCTTAAAGATTCCCCATCAAAATTTCCTGAGATTGCAGATAATCGGAATGACTTCTTACTGTATTTAAATGTAATATCAATATTCCAACAAAATCAACATATTATAAAACCCCTTCAAAATTCTCACCTAAATTGACACATTGTCGTATCATATCCGTCCAAGATTGAGTTAACACCATTTTGAATGTCGTCAGGCTGTGAAAACACGTTTTAAAACAAGCAATTGTGCAACAAAGTTTTATACGGTGTATCCACGCAAATACAGGGAGAGTGAAATGAACGCTCCCTTGTAGCAGGGAGGGTGAAATTTTCTAAATCGCAAGTTAAACAATCGCGCGGAAGTTTTCCCCGACGCGATACAAATGCCGCGTACGCAAAATGAATATCCAGAATATGTGCCGTGACGCGTATCTCGGGGAAAAGTTACACAAAAGTGCTGAAAAGTAAGGGTTGCGCTCGTAAAATAAAGTTGAATAAGAAATGTACTCGGAAGCATCCCCTCGCGCGATACATTTCGCAGCAACTCTACCCGGGTGAAAAATTCAACAGTTATCAAATTTGCTTTCAAATTCAATTTTAAATATTTTTTGTGCCGACAACTTTTTTTTTACAGCTGCGTAATAAACGTTGGCGTTGTTGTTTTAAGAACATTTAACTGAAAGTTTTTTGGGCGGGGTTGAGGAGAGATTACATTAAATATTTAATGATACTTTAGTCATATTTTCAATTCGTTATTTTATGAATTATTGATGTACATTTAAAGGAATTTGTATAAAAGTCTAGGAGAACTAACGAGATATTCTTACATTTGGGTATTTTTCTACAAATTAGTAGTAAACAGTATTGAAACGACAATTAGGTAAAAAAGACATTTAGCCGAATGCCAAATAGGGTAAACTGGAATACAGTTAGGTGAAATCGGAACATTACATTTATGGAATGATAAAAATCGAAGTTAAGACCTAATTTTCTCTCTATATTTTCTTACATTCTGTATTAGAGGACCCTTAGTGAATAACATCCACGAAAATTTTCTTTACACTGAAATACATCAAGTAAATATAGCTTCACATAAGTCATAACAACATTATTATGACCCTTATGTTGGGAAAAATAAGTCATATTAACTAATCTTGTTTACAAATAGGGCATTTAGGTATTTCGTCGTCGATCTTGCACGCTCCATGCATATTTTTACGACAGTCCGTAGTAAACCACGCATAAATCATCGAAATTTATGTCCGTGTACTACACACAAATCCACCGAAACTACTACTCAAACACATTTTATCTGCTACGGTCGCAAAGTTTACTCATTTGCTATTGCCTATTGCGGCGGCAATGGCTACTTAGTTTTTCCTCGCTCGTAATTAACATTTATACGCATGTTTATTTTCTGCAGTGCGCCACTGCCGCAGTGGGATTAGCACAGTTAGGTGAAAAACCGACACGAAATCTTCTTTACTTTACGAAATAGCTAAAAACAATGATGGTGGAATGGGTGTGTTGAATGAATGCAGGTGTGAAGGGAAAAAATGTTCACGGGATATGCATAAATAAAAGGGATAAGCCGGAGATTAGCGCGCGGTTTTATCACTTTTTATCGCAACGCGAATGACTACGTTTGCGCTGTGTTTGAAACTGATGAAACTAATTTGTGTACTTTGTTCGGTGGAAAAAAGCTCGCTGGCGCTGGGAATTATGCGTATGGAGTTTAGAATGATGTGAATTTTGTGGATTCTGTTAAATGTTGATTTCATGCGTAAAGTTATCGTGCTTTTTTCTGTATGTGTACAGTGTGATTAGTAAAATTGTTTAGTAATGTTATATAATCGTTAAATTTGTCATTCAGACTATTTGTTTAAATTTTTAGTGATTTAGTTTTTGTCACCTATATAGGTTATAGGTTATGAGGGTCGCAAAATGTGTACTAATTTGAGTCGTATCATATATAAAGGAGAAGGGGCACTTTCGATTTTTATTCTTTTCTTACTGATATCGCTAATAATTTTTTCTTGAACTTTTTAACAAACTTCACAGCGGTTTAAGAAGTAGAAAAAATCTCCCAACTGTTTTACCTAAGAATATATATCTCCTAGATATATCAACACCCCCAAAATAAGCTTTATTTCCTCTGATACCACAATATTGGTGCACTATTTGTGTGAAGTTGTACAAACAACACGTGGTACCGTACGCGCAAACAACCGGATATGAATTGTGCCTGCGTACGTGCGAATTTCGACCAAAATTACGCGTGACCGAATCGCGGTGGAATAAATCAAAATATAACCAGTATTATAAACAGTGGTTTAATCTTGTAACATATTGCATTTCGGTTTTGATGTGCAAATAGAATGTATATATTAATTCATCACAGTTATCGTCTGATTATTATGTTCAGTTTATTACTTGACAAATAGCGGCATTATTAACCGGCCTTTTCTAGTTTTCTGGTTTTGTGCTTTGAGTTGTGTCAGAATGTGTGTGTGTGTGTGTATTGATCACGTATCGATACAAAAGTTGGGTCAAATTTGAATATCATATTCGGGGATTATGTCATTTCCTATTTGCCCTTTTTAAGCTGATATCCGAAATGGTAATAACACTCGTAGATGTGACGAAGGTTTAAGTACGGTCGGATTTATTATATTATTGAATATCCGGGGTTTGTGATCATTTTGAAAAAGATATGATCGAATTATTCAATTATATTGTTATGTATTGTTGGCATTAGCATGTTTTAGTGGAGATTAACATGTTTAAGGGCAGATTACATTGGATGCGCGCGATAAAACGCTAAGCGTTGGCTATCGTGTTGAATGTACACTGGACACGACTGCCGTAAGATTTTGTAGGAAGCGTTTTTATTGCGCGATTTTAAACTCTTTGCGCTCTTGTAAACTTCGGATTTGTAAACCAAAGAATGTCATTACTACATTTCTAAAACGCGCACAGTGTGCGCAAACCTTAACAAATATGCCCAGAAAACGTAAATTTCAATAATTTGCTAGTTGTATTATTTGCCTCTTAATTAAACATATCCGTTCTGATTGATCCTAGATTAATATAGCGAATTGTACCAGTTCTGGGGTTCAGCATACGCTAATAACATCTGCATTTGACAAGAGATTTAATTATCACTTAATAGCGGCTGCGTGCGCACATCACCGGAGCGAGCTTGAGTCCATATTGGCACTAATGCTTGCTTTCCGAGAGCAAACTTTACTTTATGGATTGTTCGCCAGCACATACTAGTTTTGCGAGCGTTTAAGCATGCCAAAGTTGGAAAAGCCCCCAACTGGCTACCCTCCCACTGGCCGCTTGAACCGGGTTGACACCAGTGGTGCGTCTGTTAGGCCTATGATACTCTGACTTTATCCCCAAACACTTGTCGTTGAGGTATCGAGCCGCAATATTAATTACCTATCCGCAGGAAGGCTGAAGTGGTGGGGGGAAGCGTGCGACTACCTTGCACTCCGAACTTGTCTATAACTGCCAAAAACACAAGCTGCCGAAAATTGAATTGCGACCGTATAACATTAATTCTATGCGATTCATTAGGTCAACTTGCCTTTAACGAAGGGCGGCGGAGAGGTGGGGTTGGTTTGGTTTAGAGTGTTATTGATTGATGATCGGGTGCTTATAAATTTATTTCGCCTACGCCAGGGGATAATAGACGCAAATTAAAAAGAGATTAATGACAATTACAGCGCGCGGCTCCAGTTTGGATGGAGAGGCGTGGGTAGGTGTGTGCGTTGGTGGCACCGCTCGTTCATTCGACGCAATGACGTGTTTGCAATTTAAATTTGGTATTATGATAAGAAGGGGTGAGTGATCCCATCAAGGAGGATTTAATCCTCGCGTGACCTTTCCGGATGGAATGGACGGGTACTTGGGGAGCTGGATCGAATTACCAATTTTAGCTTAGTGCGCATTAATTTACCACCTGGGGAGGGGGGATCATTTTCTTGTAATTACCAACATTTGCAATAATTATTTTACGTTTAATATTTTTACGATTTTACTTGGGTACATTTCTAACACTAGATCTAGTTATTCTAATATGAGATTTTATCTATAGCATCTTTTCCCTAAGAGGATTAGATAGAGCTAGGTTTTTAACACCTGAAATTGTTTTTTGTTTTTCAAAATGTATTACTCGATCGTGTGTTGCTTTTGATGAATGGGCGAGTGAGCGAGATCCACATTTTTCAGGGTTTTACAAATGGCTCTGTTATTTTCACCAGGAAGCAAGTACGGGTATGGTAATATGTAGTCCAAACCATGTGTACAAGGCTTTGGCCCCATGACTTTGGGACTTTCCTGTGCCATACTGAAATCTGAAACGATTGCCGTTGAAGACACTTACAAACCCTTGTAAATCGTCCAAGTCCACCTGAGAATGTCAAAACTGAGGCAACTAGCTAAGAACCTTCGTGTTACCCTCGATGGGTGAACTAATCGCAATACGTTTACAATAAATCAAAATCTCATCATTCGTCTAGGCGTTGAAATATGCAAAATAATGCTAAACTAATTTCGCTCATGCTGCATGTTTGCTCAGTCTGTGTCTGTGGGTGTCTGGTGTCTGCTGAAACATGCAGTGCACCAGAGACATAGAGTCGTAGTCCTCGGAAAGGCGAAGCTAATCTAGGTGTAGACATAGTGTGGAAGGTAAATAATATGAAATAATAATTAGCGCGCATTTAGTGCCGCCGCGCCCTGCAAGCGGCGCTCGCTAACAAATCATAATTTGTGAATTTCGAGATTGTAAGTCACTGTGCGTTGCTGCACAGGAGGTAGGAGTGAGGACGACCGACCGACCTTTTGTTCTTAGAGCAGAAGAGTAGATAGATACATTAAGCGAGCACGAATATATTCGGCGGTATTCACCATTTTCAAAGGAATGATGGAATGATGGAGGAATGGAATAACACATCTAATGTGATTCGCATTAATTAATAGTTTGTGTATTAAAACGTGTTGAAATTGAGACTAGCAGAGGGATAGATTGTCTTAGAAGTTGTTGCGATTCAATTAAGGTAATACGTTTCATGATATATGTATTTTAATCTAAGAATTATTTAATAATTATCTAATCTAATAATTATTTTGAAGGTTTTTGTATATTGAGTTGCCTATATGTCAGGGATTTTAAAGTGTTGAACACATGCCTTCAGTGTCGAACAGACCAGTATATTGAGTTGCCTCTTTTCAGGTGTTTTTCAAGTATTTCTGGTCGTAGAAACGCAACTCGCTTCATGTTCCGTCGTACCGAATCTTTAAACGGAATAGCAAGAATAGTTTCTGTACTGTACGTGACTTTACCAGGTTCAAAGAAGATTAGATTAGAGTTTTTAATGTATTTCTCTACTAAAGAAACGATCCTTCAGAGCACATGTTTCTTCATTATATACACGTGTTCCATATAGATATTACGAAATTTACAATTCATAGGATTTGAGAGACATTTATTAATAGTTTACCTATTAAAATCAAATTAAATTTAGTCTCCCCAAAGTATAATTTCCCGCCTGAGCTCACTATAATTAAATATCACTTATTATCTCCTACCACGTTAAACATTTCCGGTGTTCCTACAGAAGACCCGATCCGAGAAATCGTGGGCCATTCAGGATTAACTCCAACTATATGAAAATGGGACGTGATAAAGTTTATCCCCTCCTCGCCCCAGCTCCTGTAAGTCTATAATTAAATTAAATTCAGCGATTATGGAGTGGAATATCATTTGCGTGTGTTTCTCGGGCGACCAGCGACAACGGTTACGGCCGAATGGAACAATGGGAAATATCCCGGAAAACTTCGCGAGTTACGACTATAGTCGGGAGTAGAGTCGAGGTGGCGTGTATTGCTCAATGCGCCGTTTGTCCGGCTGGTATTTTGTTATGGGGGTCCTGTTGCCGTGCCAAAGTTTGCCAATTTGCAGCGAGTGATCGCCGAAGCGAAATTCGAATCGCCGTCGGGTTTGTTCTCGGGACATTTCCTGAGAACGAGATTAATGCATTTCGGTCCTGATAGTTCGAACACTTTTTTGGACCGCTTTTGATGTTTCCACAAACGGATTCGGAAAAGTTCATTAAAAATGTGTAAAACTTCTTCGAATCATGGACTAAAGAAGAGAAGAAAATATAAAGTATTGTGTCTGCGCTATACGGGTGTATGCGTTCTTCATGGTCCTTCGAACCGAATCTTACATGATCAATAAACCGAAATCGGTTTGTTTTAATTGCAAACGATAAAATATATTTTATAGACCAAAATTTAATAGTTTAGCATAAATGCGGTATGTTTATACGATAGACACGCGAAAAGTACGATAATTTATGCGTTGCGAAATGGTGGAGCACCGAACGCTTGAGTTCATTTTTCAAGACGATTTCCCTCCCTTCCCCGACTTCCTCCCTCACCATCCTGCTTCCTCACACCGCTCTGCTCTTCCCACCGAAAGCCCGACGTGGTCACTTGCTCCGCAGGAGGTTTTCGGGCGAGTCTTGGCACGTGGCCAATCATCGCAGGAAAGTGCGACTATTCGTACGTCAACACGAGTGGAACTCAAAAGACTTCTAAACGTTGTAGGCGTACAAACTGCTATTAAACGTTTTATTCATTATTGCGTGTTTATTTAACATTCGAATGGGGGCATTTTCGCCGAGTAGATATAGGTTCAGGCCTGTATTCAGATGTGTCCGAATAGACTTTGTCCACGTTTTTTATGGTGGACCCCTCACGGTACGAAAGGGAGGAACTGTACAGTACAGTTTTAGGGCAATATGTCTAGACGGTTTGTGATTACGAAGCTGTATTGAATTTGCACGAAAAAGTTTGAGATTTGGGGCGAGAACAAATTGAAATTTCCTTGGAAATGTTTCTAGTTATGTGGGAGTAGAAGGTTTATACTATTTTTTATGTGTTGGAATGATGCCTATTTTTGTTGATTGGTTTGCTTACGTAACAGTGCATTTTTATAAAGTTTGATGTAATTTTCGTGATCGGTTAGAATTGTAGAAAATCGGAGTCGTGATTTTTTTTTCAGTTTTGTGTTTGTTTCACGAAACTCTAATAATGACAATGCTAAGTCTCCATCGTAAATAAGGCGAGCTCAGAAATAAACGTAGTTTTGTCTTCTGGTAAAATCGTACAATTATAAAACAATAAAAAACATAAAAGTCAGTGACCCCTACCTCCATCTCTTTACTGCCCAGCAATCTTCCTTCTTTCCTTCTCCTTCAGGATGATCGAGACCCTAGCCCACCCCATTCCCTCTCGTCGTCTCTCAAACAATCATCATGTTAATAATGCCTGTAGGCGGAATATTTATTGTATTATCATCAAATTTGTGAATAAGAATATATATCCAAATGATGCCGAGAGCCGAAATCTTTATTGTATAATGTCTTTTTATTACCTTAAAATATCATAAGATCAAAATATCAAATTACATATTTCGCCTCTCCGCATCAAATCGAAGATGTCGTCACGCGAAATATTCAATATACAAAATTTGAAATAAAATTGCAAAAGACATGAAAAAACATGAAAAAGTAAATAAATTGAAATTTGAACACAATTCTGAATCCATCCACTCGATTCACTTTCCAACAAATTAATCGCATTACATCGATATCGTATTGAGATTGAGGTGACTTGACGAGCACAGTAGCGTGAGGCGCTTTTCAAACGTCCTGCATACGCCCTGAACACAATTGAATTGACATATTCTTGGTGCTCTCCTCTCTTCATTCTCATCCTCTTCCTTCTTCCCCTCACTCGAAGATAATCCGTCGATGGTAACACTCACCCACTGGTGAGCGATACTCACTGGTAACCAGAAACCTGGAACAGCAGTAACAAGACGCGAAATGCGGGGACGGACTCATTTTCACATTCAACGTTTCAAGAAGTTGTGTGTCACGCGGACATTTCGGGCAATGTTCCACGAAGAGGACGTGGGTTCATTGATTTATCGATTTTGCTTGCAAATTAAGCGACCCATAGCACCGGCGCGCCGCGACGACGTCGTCGACTACAACCGGCGAACAACAATCTAATTGGAATTAACCGAGCGTCGTCCGTGCGGCAGCGCGCAAGACGCATGTTAATAAGGACGTCGCGACGCGCCGCGCCGCGCCGTTGAAACATGCGACGTGATGTTGTAGATAGGGGATCCTTCGCCTACGGTATGAGCTGCAAGCGGCCGTTACACGATGGCTAGATTTTCGATGCGGGTGAGAAATGAGGTTTTTCCTGTTTTTGTTCCAATATGAAATCGACTGTGATAGGAATATTTTCAGGAGATTTACTTGGAATTTAATAAATATATTATTTTGTAATCTGGAACAATGTAAGAACTTTGAAGAGCTGTAGCGTCGTTATTATAAGTTTGACATATTTAGGGAGGCTCGCTCATATTCGAAGCTACGTTTCCTTGCCGTCCTTTTCAATCAACTCCACTAAATTGCAATCCCTTTACCTGCAGTTACAATCAATTACTAAATTACAAAATCATATCAAAAAACTAACCTACTCCTCTGAAAATCTCCAAACGGCAAAATTATTTCAGTTTCCTGCTACCGGACAGGAGCAAAGTCCTTCGGTCTGTCAACATCGCCGCGTTTTCATTAATCAATTTGACTCATAAATTACGCAGCCTCGCAATTTGCACTCGTTGTTGTCCCATCGCAAAAAACACCGAGTGTCCTCAAAACCTATCCAATTAACCATCGAACAATTACCAATACTCGACAACCATCGCACCGCCGTCCAATCGTCAATTAGTTCGCGTTTTAATATATCAAAATAAATCAAACTGGCAAATAACCGAAATGCACATTAATGCATTTATCACTGGCTCGTATTATTGAAAATGACACTCTACCAAATTCGCAAACCTGCTCGCTGGCGCACATTTCCGACGTGTTCAAATTGAATGCATGACTGCACCTCCCTTGCTAAACACACGTACCCAAAAAAACGAACGTTTATTGTCTGGGCGTAAAGGCAAATTTCAATTAACGCATTTGGCAGCGCTTAAGTTTTTGATTGCCATGTTTTCCACGGTATTATTTTATCTACGCTGCCGGCTGCGATGTCAAGTGACAGCTAGGCGAGTAATAAATAGTTTGACAATTTTAGTAATTGCTCTGTTTATTTATTGTCATCAGAAACACTTGTTTCCGATCACAACAACGCGAGCTTATTGTGCGAACAAACGAGCGTAAAATGACAATTGTGATTGATATCTTTACAAGTGTTATTTTTCTTTTTATTAAACGTATGATATTTTTATTGACCGTATATTGAGCGTTCAATGTCATTATTTATTGTCGACATGGCGAGAAAAATATATTTTTATCGATTTCAGGTTAAGGGAGTGGGGAATTATATTTTATTGAAGTGTAAATTATGGATTTTAAAATTGCTGAAAGTATCGATATTTTTGGCATTGAAACTGTCGTGTTTGGAATTCACCATTTTTAAGATTTTCACGTGATTCCCTTGCTGTTCATTGTATTTTTCGTTGGCAAGTGAAGTTATTCTAAACTTGATCAAGTTTGAAGCGCTATGACGTCCTTATTAGAAGTTTCCCAGATTCAGAGGTTCCTCTACTGGTTGTATTATTTATTTATTACAGGCCCCCCAGAATTAGGGATGCTCATATTCGAAACAGCAACTGTTTGCCTTTCTTTTTTCGCTAAGAAAATAATTATTAGCTGGGTTAGTTTAGCTGGAAAATGGAATTTTCCAAAACGTATTTCTACAATTTTCCAAAATTTATAAAGTGATTTAGGGATGCTCATAATCGAAGCAGACATAATTATTAACTTTATTAGTTCAGCCTGAACATGAAATTTTTCAAAACGTACTTCTAGAAATTTCTAAACTCTATGAACTTTGACGAGTTGCAGCGCTTTTATTAGAATTTTTATTTTTAATAGCATTTAGGGCTGCTTATATTCAAAGCAGCAATAATTTCGATGACGAATAACGAAATTATCGATATTTTTTGGCATTAAAACTATCATTAGTTGTGAGTTGTTACTCGTGATTTTCTGACAAGTTTATTAGATTTAACGTTTGCAACTGCTTTTTAAAGTCTTATTTCGAGAAAATATTTGCCTCGAAAATATCGATAAGTGCAAGGAAAATAAACGCACGGTAAATTATGTTCAAATATTATGATTAGTGATCAACCGTTCGCCGAGTCGCTACAAATTATAAATAGTCGTAATTTTCACGCGGTTTATAACAAAATATCTATATTTATGCCTTTGATTTGGCTGTAATATCTTCTATTGATGTGTGAAATATTTATATGAATATTTTAACAATGTATGGGAAGGTAGCATGCAGCTATAAGAAAATTGGGCAGGTAAAATTATAATTGGGGTGGTATTCACAGGTTTTGTCATTGGAGACGACATATTACGGACGGTTACAAATTGGTCCGGTTGATATTATATCGTTTAAACATTTGAACATGTATATTAAATATATATGAAATATATGGTTATTTCCACGACGTGATAGGAAAGAGGAATAATTGCTGCTGCGCATATGAGTATTCCTAAAAGTGTGTGACTCTAAAGAAGGCCGCTACAGCCCTCCAAAGTTGATAAATTTTAGAAATTTGTGGAAACATGTTAGAGATAGTGTGATCTATGCAATGGAACGTAAGAGTTTATTCAGTGTTAAAGTAAAAGTAAGTAATAAACGTAACGTAACTAAACAATAGCGCGTGTATGCTCTACGGCGGTCAGCACACGAAGAGAGCGATGCGTATGGTGAGAGCTACTATCCCGATCGACTACGTACGCATGCGTATCCTGCACAAACGCGCAGGCCAGCCGTCGGACCGCAATAAACATACCTCCTAACAAAACACGTTTTTGGAAAATTCCATTTTCCGGCTAAACTAATATTGTTAGTAAAATTTTATCGGTGAGAAAAGAAGACGAAGAATTGATGCTTCGAATATGAGCATTCCTAAACGAGAGTCACTTCTAATAGGGCCGTAGCGCCTCTATGCCCTTCAAAGTTTGTTAATTTGAGTAAACGTTCTGAAAAAATTTCCGACTATCAAATATCTAATACATATTAACTATAAAATGATTTCCTTATCGATTCCAAGTCTCTGATGTTGAATATATGATGTTTCCTCAGATTTTCTGTAAAAATAAACCCAAGCAATAAAATTTCAAGAAAGAATTTTCTTAACATTCAATTAATTAAAAAAAAATACCTCATCAATTCACTGATTCCTTTCTAAATTTGTCCTTTATTCTAATTTTCCTAAGGCTTTCTTCTACCCTCACAGATTTTAACAGAAAAAACACATAGCTATAGATTGTGAATACTTTTTAAAAGAAATTAGATTAGAATAAGTTGAATGAATTCCCCAAAAATATTCATTTCTTCTCCAGACCGGCCATAAATTAAAATAATCAGCTCGTTTTTTCACATTTCCTCCACTTTTTCCTCTTATTTCCTCATCGTATTGTTTTTTATTCCTCACTCCATCAGAACACCGAGGAGTGCAGCAGGGAATACAAGGGAATAAATCACATCACGGCATCTACGTTCTAAGTAAGCGTTTTTCTTTCGCACTGAAAAAAACCTACTGTAAAATACAAACAAATTTCGCCAAGTATACTGAAATGGCTGAAATGAAAGGAATGTGCTTTTCTGAGGGTGGGTGGAGGAAGTGGAATTCCTAGCGGTATCATATTGTAGCTGTGCATAGCGAAACAAAGCGAAATGTTTTGCCCGACGCTCTGCGAATTAAAGCGGATTGTGATGCGCCTCGCAATCGCAATGCGAAAAAATATGGTGCCCCTGCAACCATCCGAGCCTGAACCAGTTGGTTCTGCTGGTTTTTATTTTGCTCTAGTTTCGGCGTTGTGTGAGAAGAGGAATGGTGAAGGCGCCGGTGCCGCTGCCGGTTCTCATAATTGATTTACGGTCTTAATTTTCCTATTTGAGTTTTGTTGAACGCTGAAAGGCGTTGAAAGTTGAGATCAAAGTGTTTTTCTTCGACTTGTTTCGACTTTTTCTTGTTGTCGAATCTCGCGAATGGAGAATGTCTATTAAAGGTGTTGTTCTTTTTTGTTTTGGGGAAAAGGACGATGGAAAAGGGGAGGATGGGGGTAAACTTAATGTTGTTAAAATATATTTCGTCGTGAATTATGTGCGTGTTTCCGGGATACGGAGGCGAGCTGCCGTGATTAACAGCTGCCGGGAGTGAGTTAGTTTTCACTTAAGATTTCCGAGAGTTACATAAATTGCCATCATTTGTGTGTTGTTATAGTTAAAGCAGATTTACTTGGGATATTGTAGGGGTTTTCATTTTTTAATCGATTTAATTCATTTTTTTGCTAGTTAGGAGACTGTTAATTGACTGATTTTAGGTGAAACGTAAAATTTTCACTGCAAAATAATTTGCAGGAATAGAATTTTTGAAGACATTTTTCGATTAATGTCCTGATGTCTCTCAGAACATCTGAATCTTTTGCAAGTGTTTCAATTGCCTAACGTACTCTATGTTCACAGTAGCAATTTTAAATATTAACAGTTTTGCGGTACGTTTACGCTGTTTTCGCATAAACGTTTTATATAAATGAAAAGTTGTTTTAATTGAATTTTATTCCCGGGGCCGCTGATGCCTGCACAAAGCAAACCTCGGGGTTTGTGGAAATATCCAACAAATCGGCTTTGACCAACCCTATCCCATACCCATACCTCTTCCCTTCCTTTCCCCACCAACCACACTACAGGCCAGGACATCACCGGCCAACTCTACCTTTCGCTTTATCATTGGGTATTTTCGTTATATCCTGTTATGTATATTCATATCTATCATATCTGCAAGCGGGCATCTTCTTCGCCTCGCGTGCTGCGCGCGAACTGCTAATATGCAAATGTCGGAATTGACCCTTTTTGTGATGTGTTAAATATTCATATCACACAAATATTAACTTTGCCGCCGCTGAAGTAACACTTTGTGGGTAGATTTCCGGCCCAGGAGGGTAACAGAGTAAAAGGGGAGAAGGAGGGATGAAGTATGTGTGAGGAGCGGTTTTAAGGTGGTGCCATTTCCGTGTTTCCGTCGTTTTTAGAGCGTTGTTTATGTAGACGACGCGATGTTACGTTGAGGTTATGTTTGTCGTGTAGCTGTTCCCGTCGAAATTACCCTTGCTTGGATTTTATAGGTACTTGCAAGGATGGTAGATAATGGGAATTATTCAAGGGAATGTTTGATATATTTTTGTCAAGTTTATTTTGAGAGGTGATTTTAAATCTAGGTGAGTTCGAAGAATTTAGTGGGGAAATTTGGGTATACTGAAGTGAAACTGGGCAAATCCCATTTTCACCAAGTAAATTGAAGTTTAAACTTGCAAGAGGTGGACAGGTAAGTTTTCGGCGCTGTTTTGTGCCTTTTCTTGTAGTTTTCCCTAGTCAGCAAGCATTTTCCGCAGTTTTCCATAATTTTCCTGAGTTTTCGAGCGTTTTCCCTGGTTTTAAAGTGATACCTTCAGTTTTCCAAAGGAATACTGAGTGTTTTAATACATCTTTAATTGTTTTCTTCATAAGTAGAAATTACGATGACAGAGAATAATTCAAGTTGACTTAACAGATATTTTTTTGGAGGATAATTAGGCGAAAATCAATCGACTTTTCTAAGTTTCTTCTATCGGAAGATGTAGAGCAACATTTGTGATATTTTTTACAGTATTACTATAAACGACATAAGCAACTTCCTTCTAGAAGAGTTGTAGAGGAAAAGAATGTTGTAGAAACGTACGATAGGTATAGGTATAATACAACTACAGTTGCATTTTTGTTTTTCAGCCTGTCTAAAATTCTAAGTTGATTTGTTGTATGTTGAGTGAGATTAGAGTGTGAAGTTGAGTGTGTGGCTGTAGGTTAAAATATCGTTAACAAAAATTCTTTCAATGGTATATGTACACGAACAAAATAGTGATTCCAATCCAAGGTGGATAATTCGTGCACGCCCCTTGTTACTTATTGTCGTAGCACTGTGCTACTTCTTGTACTCATGGACTTGCACATCATCTGTAGGGTACGCACATCGATGCGTACGAAGGCAAACACATTATTCGGTGTTTTTGTTTCCCTTGGATGCCCTGTATATTTCTGTCTTACTAATTTCTCTTTCCTCCTAAAAAGAAAATCTGCGGAAATTAAACAATATATAATTCACCATAGTTCGTTTCCACTTTAGTGAGGTCCATATACAACTCTGTAATGTTTGTAATGTCACCGCGAATATGTCTTTCATCTCCCCATTCCCCTCCATTCTTCCCTTTCCATATTTCTATGTATGTTCTCACTCCTACCTGTTTTTGAACGTGGGCGGGAAAGTTGTTGGCTTGGGTCAGGAGGTAAAAGGACGCCTAGAAAGCACAGAATGTGAGGGGGGCCCCTTCCACTGGTCTTTCGTTTGAATGAATAAGTCAGGTCCTTGTCGTCGTCCTACCTAACCTCCCTTTCTACTCACTCTCTTACAATATGCTTGCATGCATGCATGAATTGTACAAACAGATGAAACGCCCCTGATATGCGACACGAAACGGTCCGCTGCTCTTCGGGCACGATCTTCCTTATTATCCTTATGCTGTGTTCTTACGGTGCTTGCGCGATAGTTGCGAGCCAACGGCAACGGTCTTTGATCGTCATATCAGTGTTTATTGAGTGTTTTCTGTTTTTTTATATTCCTTTTGGTTGAAAAGGTTGATGGGGTACGTGATTTATGTAAAGAAGTGGAATAATTAGGTCAAAGTTAGATGTTTATGGGAACACTTTGGTGATTACAGAGGATGTTTGGTTTGGTTTGTTTTGATTTTTTTTATAAATTTGGTGTTGGTACAAAATGGAGAAAGTATACTTAGATGAAATTTGCATATTTTGTTGTTGGAAGGACGTTTATTTATGGAAATGGGACATTTAAGTGAAATTTGGAAAAGTACATTTTAAAAATGTTGAAAAGTAATTTAAGGACAAATGATTTTATGCAGTTTATGAGATATAAAGTAATGTTTGATCAACGGGCGGATTAGGTGAATGAGACATTTAGGTTATAATAGAAAAATTTGTTTGTGATAAAATGATAGGAATGTGATTTAAGGCAACAGATTTGTACATGTATGAAAGAATATGATTGATCAAATGAAGTTCAGAGACAGATAGGCGAATAGGAAAATTGGGTGAAACAGGCTCTCAGTCAACAACAACAGATGCACTGGACTGTAATTCCTATTAGGTGTCGAAAGCAAGCTGTTTTCAACAGACGCCGTACAGTTCCATTCGGACCTCAATACAGAATAGTTGACCCATGGACAGTTAGTCGAATAGTAGTTATTTTATTTTGGAAAAGTAGACTTTGATTTTTAAGGCTAAACGGAGAAAAACGAGGAAAACCCCATTAACCGAAATTATTTCTATATGAGTACTACACAGCAAAAAACGTCTAATCGGTGTAGGTCAATCTGGATAATCCCCTTACTAGAAATTGTGCGTGCACTGTTATAGAATCGATATCCATTCGAAATGCCAGGTGATATTTCAGCGCATGCAGTTTGCAAAACCGCACTTAATGGCCCTGCGAAACCATTAATTTGAATGCAGAAGACCTTTCGGATCCAGGTCACATCGTCGCCGCATTAAGGACTCTTTCATTAATATCTTAGAAACCCCAAACGCGACTGTCCAATTTCAACTGCTTCTCTAATATGGAACTAATTTTCGCTGCCATATTACGATCTCATTCCATCCATCGAATCATCCAACCATCAGCTTCCCTTCCATGCCTGCATGCCTTCTAGGGAGTTGAGAGTAGGAACTCGTAACTCCCTAGAACGTCATCAGACATTTAGAAGAATTAGATTAGACGCGTATCCGTGGCCGACGTCCTAAATATTTGAGTGGAAACGCCTCGCCGAGTGAATTGTTTTGATCCAAACACTCGCAACGTGCATATTAATTAGGCGAATCAATATTTGAATGACCAGCTAGTGGCTGGTTGGTTGGCTTCGGCACGGCTGTCGGGTGAGTTTGTCTAACTTGGGCCAACTTGGACGCTGTTAGCCCAGCCGGGGAAGGAGCAGGAGAGAGGATTGTCTCAATAGACGATGCGCAACAAGAGGATGGTAAATGATAGTGTTATGCTCTTCACGGGCGCCGACAATGTTGCCCACAATATCGGCGAGCTTTGCGGTCATTCGTATTAATTCATGCGGGCCGCGGACGCCTTAATGAAAACCGTCCCTCGTTGAGCTGTCGTCGGCCCACCACCCCCCTACCCACGCAAACCGCGAAAACCACAGACGTAGTCCCTTCGTAAATACGTAATGTTAATGTGGCGATTTAGCAAAAACATGAGTGAAAATATGTTTACCTCCTCTGATTAACCTCCTTCTTTGTAAACTTTATAAAGTTGGCGTAAATTGAAGTACTTTTAGGTGAAACACTTAGGTGATATTTTTAGAGGGGTATTTGAGAATATCCACATTTATACCTGTTTGATAATAATAATATAATAATGATATAATATAACATTTCTCAAGGAAAAGTGCTCCGCTTTCTTACAGATGCAGACGTGCTATCTATGTCTAGTTGAGCTATCTATGTTTGCAGAATTTGCATTCGCAGTCTTCACAGGGTTCATGAAAGCGTGTATTGGTGCATAGTATGTGATGAAACCCATGAACAAGCGACATAGATGTAGATATATTTGGAGTAAAATATATTAGGGAAACTTGTAAAAAATAGCATTATGTGATTTTCTCGATGTCATATTTTAGCCTGTTCCACTTACAAGTACAATTCAAAAAATTAACCTAGGTGTTTTTATTATTTGACAAAGAATTTAGTACAAACATAAATCAGTATATAAAGGCCATCAGTCAACGGGCAAAGGATCACTGTATCTAATTTCCATACCATGCTTTACCATATCGATTATTACCAACAAATAATTAATGTACACATATTTACAATATTTGAAGATTCCGAAATTAACGCCCTCCCACCAATAAAATATCGATATTTCTACAAAACTGCGACTTTCCCCAGTAAATACGTAGCGTGTAAACAGGAAATGAAATTGTTGAAAGAACTAAAATGGAATTGCCTCCTCCACAAATGCCGTCGCCGTCGCGCCTCTCGCAATCTCAGGAAGTATTATAAATGACTTTCTGACTTTCAGAAGCACTCAACATTTTCGCTTTAAGTTGCGCCAAACCATTCCAAGTATATTATTAATGTTTGCGCGCGCGTTATTTGGTTATATCTAAGTTTTGCACATTTGTGGCTGCGTTTTATTTGTCTTTGAGCCCCTTTTAGTACGGCTGGTTTATGCCACGCGCATGAAAATCAACTTTCAGCTCAAACTAAACTTGGTTAGGCGGGCTGCAAATAACGGCAAACACCGCGTATCGTAATCATATTAATTTAAATGGATGGACCGACGTTATAAATGTGATATTTGAAATAATAACATGATTACATTTTATGAAAAATGTGGGATTTGTATGTACAGAGTTTTTTAGATTCATTTAAGTGAGATTATATATTAATAACTCGTTTTCAAAAATATTTGATAAATATTTTAAATTTTTATTGGTAAAAGTTTGAACACTTAGGTGACTGTATTTAACCGAAGGAAATTTCGAAGAAATCAGATTCATTCTTCACATTTATACTATGATGACGATATTTAGATAATATAATATATAAGGTGAGATTTGTTAGGACATTTAAGTGAAATAGCATTTATGTGAATTTCCTAAAAAGAACTTTACATTTCGTAGACTTTGGATTAATTATAGTAAAGTATAGTCACTTAACTGTAGATTCTTGTTCAAATGACACTTAGGTGATTTTTAAGTTACTCTAAAGTCTTTTAAAGATATTCAATAATTTTAGTAAACATCTTAATACTGCCCACTAAGTGAACAAGATTTGAGCGAGGTACATTTATGTGAAATTTTACACAAGGAAACAAAATAATTTCATTAGACCAGCAATCAAATAAACATTTAGAGACATTTACATGAAAAAAATTCATGTAAGCCCCCTCATATAATTAGGTAACATTTACTCGACGAACATTTAGCTGACAATATTCCTTGAAAGAGTTCGATTTCGACCCTCGAGTAGTCAACATCGAGTGGAAATGCTCCGCGCTCGAATCACGCTAAAACTAAAGAAAACTAAATTGTAATCGAATTATATGAGTACAATATCAATTGCACTAAACTAGTGTCGAATTGTGCCCTTTTGGGCGCAATCGCATGGCATTTCCGTGGCGAATCAATGCGGCGACGGCATGATCGGCAGGCAGTGCGTTGTCGCGCATAAATGTCTCGTTAATATTCATTTGCTTTGTAATGTCATTACACGATGAATCAATCAATCCCGGCTGCGTCTAATTTTGGGGTTGCGCGCTATCACTCGACCGTCATCAATCGAGGAAATGGCAGGTTAAATGCTAATCGGGCACGCTGTCGCTACCAGTGGATTGGCCAATTCACAACATGTCCTGTATTTAACACTTTTTCTTCTTCATTTTTCAAATATCAGCAAATTCAAATATCAATTTCTCATCAAATACAAAAAATAATGAATATTAACGAGTAATGGCCGAAAGTAATTTAAAATGTATTGTTAGAGGATGAGTTGAAGACATGATACATAATTACTATTTGAACACGTCGCGTCGGCAAATAACCTAACTGGACAGCGTCCATTACAAGCGCAATTCTAATCTAATCAAGTCCGTGATTTATTTACCCAGCAGTATTAGCAGGGTGGAGAGGCGTGGCAGAGATGTGCTGAAGCGTTATCGTCAAGTATCTACTGTGTAACTGTGTTCTCAATCACTACGGGGTGCAATAGTTTACAGATAGTTGGATTCCTTCTAGGGAAATTAAGAAGAAATAGACTTGACAAATGCAATATCTTATTTTAACCATTTGGACGATGTTAACAGATGCCGCAGTGCCAAATACTCCAAACAATAATAATCTCTCTACCAAACCTTTCTCCAATATACGACACCTATGAACGATTTCTAGGGAGATAGTGTCGCCACTAGGTCGATACGAACTGAGACTGACAGTCTTTATATACTGAAGTTTTTAAACAAAAACAAACTAATCAATAAAAAAGACAAAACATACGGGAAAATTTTTTCTTCAAAAAATAATAATCTTTCTACCATACCTTCCTCCCAGCAAACGGTCCGCTATCAAACCTCTCTAGGAAGGCTTAGAACCAGAAAAGCAATAGACGACACACCTGGGATTCCCAGGAAGATAGTGTCGCCTCGAGGTCGATACGAACAAATGAAAAATATTAATGGAATTGGTGTGCATTCGGTGTGCACTCACATCCAGAAACCCCTCGTATCAACTCCCAAAAACCACCTAACATCTACAAAGTGTTCCTGTTCTGCCCGCAAATAGTAAATTGTCAAAGTTAGTAACATCGCTGTTGTTTACCTTGTCCTTAATGAATTCCGTCTAAATTAATGTGTGATGACAAACGCAGACACGCGCAATGCGCTGAGGATAAACATAGTTTGAGCGTTTGCTGCCTTCATGGAGAGGTAGAGTATTCTATATACTATATATGGGTGGAAGTCAACTCAACGCACGCTGAGTACACATAGTGTATCATATTGTATTGAGTATTAACACCGCAGTAAGCTTCCGGGAAGTCTGCTCTGCTCTTGTTCGGTGTGGAGTTGGGCACCGTCTGTGTTTGTATGATATATGTCAATCTGGGAATGCTGTGCTTTCCTGATTACAACCAAGGTGACTTAACTTAATGTTTCAGATATCATATAAATTTGTTTTGTATGAAGTATAATTAATGATGTTTAGGATGCCACAGCATCAATAAACATTTTATAAATAAGTTTAGTTGCCTACTTAACTAGTTTTTGTATTATATTCTCAGTTAAACTAGTTTATTTTAAATATAAGATGTTTTTGTTTGCGGATTATTATGCAATTTTGCAAAGAGTCTTAAATGGGTATAAACCTATTACGTTTGTAGGTTAGGTTAGTAGAATTTGAATTTTTTTAAATTTTTATATAGTATAAGGAAACAACAAGATATAGTTGATTTTGTGCACTGGCATATGAATACTTAATCAATTAATATTATTAATATTTTTAATATGTAGTGGTAGTGGGAAGAAGGTATGGATGCTTGCATGTGCCGTCGATATGGTTGTATTTTCAAACAGAAAGGAATGCATGCAGAGAATGTTGGGGCAAATGGAAAGATACATGGACATAAGAGGGCTAAGAGTGAATGTTGCGAAGACAAAATGGATGGTGTTTCGGAAACCAGGACGGAGATGCAAGGTGGAATAATTGGTACGGAAAGGAGAGGCTATTGAGAGGGCAGATTCATTCAGGAATTTGGAGTTTATATTTAAGGGTCATGAGTTGAGCATATTGGTTGGGTTCAAGGGAAAGTGAGGCGTGCATAGGGTCGTGTGAAAGCGAGATGGGAGAAATTCTAGGGTGGTAGCTGGAATTTAGTAAGATTGGTGAAAAAGGTATGGATGTGGAGTGCATGGATGTACGAAGCGATGGGGCTCTCGGAGGGGGCAGTGAGAAATAGTAAGAACAAGAGGCCAGGAGGTAGAGGAGCAGACGAGGCAAGAACAAATTCGAAATAGTACATATAATCCTGGGTATCAAGCTGTGCAGGTAGTGGGGAGGAGACCAGTTTATAAGGACTGCCAAGAAAAAACGGCCGAGGAAAAGCGAATAATGGCGAGAGCTAGATGTGGTTCCGTAGAGACAGGGAGAAAGGTGTGGATGGGAGAAAGGTACAGGAAGTGTTGGTTGTGCTGAGTAGGCTATGATACGTGGAAGCACCTGACGTGGGAATGTGTAAGAATGAATGAGGGATGGGTAGTAGGTCTGAGAGAAAATGTGAATGTGATAAAGGGGTAGTTGGGGGAGAGAGGGGATGGGGTGGTTAGGGCCTTGGTAATCCTGTTGGAGAAACAAAAAAAGGAGCAAGGCTCGTCAATAGAGAGATGGAGACTTGGGCCAAGGCAATGGAATTTGTAATTTCTTACGTTTGGTTAGCTTTTTTATTGTATTTATTTATAGAAATTTGGTGTATTGTTATGTATTTATTTAGTGGAGCTGAAATTTGAGGAAATTTTCTTTTTTTTTTGCAACTATCAAAACTAGTTGTAGTTACTATTCATGTCTCTTCCCTCTACGAAATCGAATCCTAGGCTTGGCAGACCTGTAGTAGACTTGTAGAGCTTTTCCGACTTGAAGATATAATGTCGACTAGTTGTACAGATTGCACGGTACAAGTGAACAATTTGCTGAAATGTGCGGCGCGCATGAACGAGCACCTAACTAATCCGGGATGCGCTGTAATCGTGCGGGAACAGGTACACGAGGGGCGGCGAGACTGGGAGTAGTCGGGAGCAACGCGGCGCGCAATCCAGATGTAGTGAATGTACGTGATGTAATCAAGCGAATTGCCACGGGAATTTAATATATTGTTGGATCTGTCATGGAGAATTTCTACAAGTAGTTGAATATTATTAGTTAAACATTTAAAAATATATGAATTTTAATTAAAAAAAATTGTTATTCATATATTTTACACATATTAACTTTGCCTAGTAGTTTTACTCTCGTCGTCTAGTGCTTTTGATGGAAAACTCAACGCAAATCCGCAGATAATGCCAGCATCTCTAAGCCATGTTGCATATCACTCACTTTTCCGCTAAATCTCAGCGCTTTTCCCATATTCTACTCATTTACAGTTGACTTGAAGTCTTACAACTTAGGATAACTATAAATTGAGATATGGAGATATAGATAATAAAGAATATGGATAAACTTGGTTGAGGTAATATAAGCGATTCCCAAGTTAGACTCGGGTGGAAGACAATAAACAGTCTCGCAATTTATATCTTTAACCCGTATGACTGTATGATTGTTTGACTGTACGAATACGATTGTGGAAGGCGTAGGAGTAGGCGAAGTTGAAAGTTGAAAGTTCCAGGGACTTGTTGAAGTCTGGCGCGTTGCCCCCTGTCGGGGGAAATTGCTGACGGGGGGAAAATTCCAGTTATGACAATATTCCCATTCGTTTCGTAGACGCTGCCAAGTGTTGGCTAGACGTATTAAAGAGTGCAACAAACCTTACGAAACCTTCCCACTTGTGCCCGACTGAGTATGGTCGTGTGGGGTTGGTGGTTGTAATCTGCACTTGCACTTTCATTTCGCAAAGTTTGTTGACATGTAGAAATAAATCATTTTAAGTTGAAAATTTAAGTTAAATTTAGATTTTCGAGATTATGTTCATTAAATTCATTATAAAATGTGATAAATAGTCAAATAGTGATCAAAATTAGTCCTGGAAGCCTTGATTTTGAGGAAAACCAATAGGTGTCTTAAATTGGACTGGTCCAATTTAAGCAAAAGTAACAAAAACATTATTTTAAAGATTACGATTAATCTTACAGCTTCTGGACCACGTTTTAGGAGAAATATCAAGAAACGTACCAATTTTCTGTTACAAAGTAATAAACATTATTGTTATTAATCTCTAAGGTCGATATTTATTTATATTTACTTCGAAACTTTAACAATATCGTTAAAATCTAAGGTTAAAAGGGTCTTTTCTATGATTTCGCCCCAGATTTGTTAAATTATGGTGATATATTTAGACAACTATTTTAAGTAGACTTTAATAGCACTTTGAAGAAAACAATGGTTAAATAACCATTGTAGAATTTATGTTTTTAGGCGACTTTATTGAGTTCGTTTTATACTGATGTTTCCATCCGAGGCTAAGCATCGTTAAAACGAGAGAGAGGAAAATAGACACACACAAGAAGTCTGTGTGATTTAAAAATAAACGAAAAGGTTTAATCTCGCCCGATTTCGCTTTCGAGTGTCTGAAAGTAAGGAAACAATCCATCTATCTACGTTTTTATTCTATTTTATTATATTTTTTTTATAAAAACGAACAGAAAAGTCAGCCTTTTAGGCTTAAAGTTCAAAGAGTCTCGCCAGTTCTAGTACTTCCCCACCACTTTTTTACTCACTTTTATTTTACATGCATTTGAAGTTTATAAAACGTGTGGTAGTCAATCCATTGCCGCACAAACAATAATTAATATCCTTAATCAGCATTCGCCAAAGTTCGGTCAGTCCGAGTCAGTTCGACACAGAAATCCACCAACAGAGAGCCCGAAATCAGCTGCCGCCACCAGTCATCTGCGATTCCGACGACCAGCGCGAGCCGTTCACCTCCGCCTCCTGCCTTACAGGATCTCCATCCTTTGTATCTCCTTCTTTTCTATATCATTTGCTACATATGTTGTGGTACACATATGTACTGTAATTTGATGCTGTTTGAAGCTAGTGTAATAAACTCATCGCTGGAAAATAGCAAGAAAACGGAAAATGGCGAAATTCACAATTTGAGAAGTGTGTTTGACATCCTGTGCGGAGGCCTGGAGTGTTTCTGTTGTCTGCCTGTTTTCTGTTTTCCACCAACTCGCCTGTTGTTTTCACCCAGATAACATGTGTAGGCGGCCGTGTACGACGTGTACAAGTAATGTCCACGCGGCGACGCGTTTTGCGAATATGAATAACGCGTGTACAGCGATTTGCGCAAGTAGTCTCCAGACGCGTATTGCCAACTTGAATGTGTTTCCCGAGCACTAACGTGGGGTCGTATGCACCTTGATTATCATACACGTACTTTGTAAGCTACTATACTTTCGAGTTAATATTTTCACCATTATATACTTCAGTTTTTATGTGGCTTAAATTGGACCGGTCCAAATTAACTTACTATTTGATTTACGTTTCAAAATTGAGGCCGGTCAAAGTTAGGAAACACATAACTTTTTTCTCTACCTATTTGTTTCTACACGATTAAAACAACATAACCGATCAATAATTTTCTAATTTTTCGTACGAAACGTGATATGCTTTCGGTATTGGGCTGGTCCAATTTAGGCAATAAAGTCAACTTTCAACTTTTAGCCGTTCGTATAACATGCTAGACTTCTGAAAAGAAAGGCATTATGATTTTTTAGTTTCAAAATAAGAAATATTAATATATCCCCTACCGGACCAAATATCCGGTCCAATTTAGGTAATAACTCAATATTGAATCTTTCAAATGTTCATATATGTTCTTCAACTTAGAAAATAATAAATTTATCCAGAAAAAAAAAACATTTTAAAAGGTCTCATAATGAAATATTAAAAGCATTCCACATATTGTGTATTAGTCTTTACATGCTCACTTTTCCCTTATTACCTCATGATATACGATGGAAAAGTAGTGATTAATAAATCGTTTCGTACAATCAATAACAGATAATAACATCCAATTTCATCGAAACGATGTTCGGTTAGTCTTTATGCTCGAAATTTATTTTGTTACTCATCCAACCAGGGAACGGTTCAATTCATCTAGATTTCACTTATCTTGGACCCGCGCGCGTGCTCTATGCACTGCTTTATGCGATTTCCTTTACTTTCCGTCACTTTTCTTTTAGTTCGCGCGCGCCAGATTTTCTCGTCGCTTTTTTCACATTTTTCTGTTACTCCCTCACTCTTGTCGCTGATGGCATTATGGTGAAAATGGCCAGCCCGTGCTGGAGCATTACGCCTTTTGCTTTTTAGCACAATTTCGACGAACGCGCTCTCCTGCTCTACTAATACTGGTGGCTGGAAAGGAAAGAAATGCGCGGCAGGAAAATGCGTAGGCACATAAACGGATAAATCCACAAGCTTGACGAATGAGTATACAAGTCGAAGTCGAAGATGTGAAGAGATGACTTGGATAAATATACAACATATCGAAGATATTAACAAAGACATAAAATAATATGTAAAAGCCATACAATAATGTAAAAGCCTCTGTAAAGAAGTTTTTGATTTGTTTCTCTTTGGAAGAAATAAAAGAAGAAATGGATAAAAATATGTTGGAGTACACATGTTATGGCGAAATGAAATCAACTTTAAATCGTTTCCAATTTTATTGGCGAACAAAAGAATTACGTATTTATCTGCGTTTATACGGGTGATGTGATGATGTGAAAACCAGAACCAGAACCAATGGTTCTGGTTTTCACATAAGCGCGAACAAATAGATGAAATACATTTAGGAGAATTGCATTTTTGCGAATGGGTGGACAGATTTTTGTTAGAAATTTTTAGTTGTAATAGGATAGTTTTAGTGAATAGTTTTGTTTAACTGGAGAGAAAATTGTAAGATTCTCTTAAAAATTACACATCATGAGTTCAACCTTCAGACACAATCTAAACAAAGAAAAAATAACATTTCAACCGATTTCAAAGTCTACAACCAACCGACGTAAACGCACTTATGCAATTAACGCACAGCAAAAAAAAAACGCAAACGAAACAGCAATTAAAACCTCATCCCAGCAATCTTCCTAACCTATAAATTGTTAGACGAGCTAAACACACATATAGCAAAAAGAGCATCTCATGGAAAAACAATAGCCGGCAAACACTTATCGTCAACAGCAACAAAACAATGCAAAGCCATTTCAAATTGGTAATTTTCGCCATAATTATGTAATCTCCAATCCTGATACATGCATGCGAAACGCATTTAATACAAATAACTCTTCTCTGAATTCATTTAGTTACTTAAAAAAAAGTAAATTGTTCATTATCAAGGCCATGTTTGCCGAAATAACATAGCAGATTACATTCGCAGAACAAGAAAGACTAGAGAGTAAAGAGTGAAGTGAAACGAAGAATAACTATCATAATAAAAGGATACACACGTCGGCTGTGCTCAATTTCTCAGCTGGAATTGCCTGTCTTATGAGTGTGTGCAGACACTTAAGTCGGCTCGGCACGACACAATCAGACTCGCCGAGAATGGCGCGCGAGATTCATGGATGTTTGCGTGAAAGTGCGTCGCGCAATTATCGAATCGGCGATGTGGAGATACTTTGCTTAATTTGTTACACGTGTGTGCATTATACACACATTCATACTTGGGGTGAATGGAAATAGTCGAGACGGGGCACAAAGTGAATTACTGAGATCGTTTTATCTGGAAAAAATAAGGCAATAATAGGCTGGAAAAGGAAAGAAATAGAACAATAAAATGGCAGCAACACTTAGAAGTTTGCCTTTTTCTTTGTTTTTGTGATGTTGCTGTGAGAAAATTAAGGAATTTATATAAAATTTGATTAGGATTTGGGAGATTATACTTGGTTATGTATCGAGGATATTTTTGGATTCTTGAGGAATATGAGCAAGTCGGAGTTTTGAATAAATTTGGTAATTCAGGTGAGAAGAACTATTTGATGAAAAGACTTAGTCTTTTGTTGAAATGACGGTTCGACAAATTGACCAATCGATAAAATAACCGGCGATGAAATGTATATTCACTGCAATAACGAAAAGATCATTTAGATAAGAGAAACACACCTATGCGAAAAAATATTTAGATGAAAAGAATCTATGGGTAAAAAACATTCAGATGTCAAATTCCTCCTCACAAAGGAATTGTTAAAAAATATTTAGGTGAAGAGAACATTTAGATAAGCAAAACAAATAGATGAAAAAAGTAACATACCATTTTCTCTCTCTAAATATCTGTAAACAATGCCAAAAATGAAGATTTCCTAAATTTTAAAGGTTGACGTTTTAGTCTTTGAATTTTCCATTTGTTTAGACTTAAAAGTTCCTAACCTTTTATTCAAACCTCCCCGTCTGCTTCTGGTCTCGTCTGGTCTTGCCGTCCTGCCCAGCCCTGCATTTTTATCATTCCATATTCCATTCCGTTTTCACTCGCTTATTTGTCGGGTGGATTGTTGCCCACTTGTTCAGTGATTCGACGCATAAAACTCCCGGGGAAAAGTTTCCGGAGGAAAACGCACCACACAAGTCGGCATCGCGACGCCGACGCGACATAACGACGCACTTACGCATATATTTATTTCCATCTGCCGTCTGCGTGGAAATCGCAAACAACTACCGGGAAATTGTCCGCACTGCATCGAAAACGTACCTGGAACAAGAAGTACCAAGCAAAATAAACATACGTTCACGTAAACATCATATCGAGTTCATAACATAAAAACAAATTGTTGCATTATCGAAAACGTATGGCCATGACATGGTTCGGAAATAAATAACCGGAAATTTCTGTTATACAGATGATTGAAGGAAAATAATGATCGTTGAAAATATATTCAATATATTTAAACTGTACACAAATTGCCTAAAAATATCAATTTCATGCAGTAACGAACGAATAGACGATCTAAGTTTGTCGAAGTCTCCAATGTAGATTAAACTGAATATATTTTAGTTGGCTAATTAGTTACCGTTTTACCTTTCAGGGCCGTTGCAGAACGCGAGCCAAGCGTCGAACTGTTTATGTTTGGCAAAACTTTTCGAATACTCTTTTTGGCTGTCGTATCCACAGTTTCCATCGGGCAACCGTAAAATGTGCGCGCGGATAAATTGCGGAATTTATTACCTTCGAAGCTGTATTCTATTGTGTGTGGTGCCGCGTTATTAATTAAGATAACATCGCTTTAAAATTATGCTATGTTGAAAATAGAGATGTTTTGATTGTTTCCGCAGCGCTGAGAAGCAGTCTACTAACCATGAGTGTTCCCAGCCTTCGGGAAAAGGGGTTTGAGGAAAATAAATGAAGCCGACAGGCATTTGTGGAATAATTTAAATTAAAACACCTGATGCTTAGCGAGAAAAATGATATTATATAATTTTTTTCAGTTTTACGGGTTTAATGGGACGGACCAGATAGATACAAATCTTGGAAATGGTCTTAATCAATAGCTAAAGTATTCAAGAATATTTGCTCATAGATT
>JAODAC010008138.1:0-28384 GCA_027575185.1 Mimaenictus wilsoni
TCAGGGCTTACAAAAAACGTGAAAACATGTGGTGTAGACTAAACAGTTCAAAAGTTCTTTCACGCCAGACTAAATATAGATAATTTGGTGACAAATATGAAAAAGGGCTCAAACTTGCCTCGCCGTTCACAACATGTAGTATGGGAAGCTAAATGTAGAGTAATAAGGTATGAGGAAAGAATAGCAAAGAATGAGAGAAGAGCGTTTGGTGCGGCAAGTCTGGATGACATGATTGAGTGCTAAGCAGGTTATCGGGGACGGTAATGGGGCAGGTACGGGAGAATGGGGGATCGGTAGAAGGGGTAATGACGATGAGAGTCCGGGAAGTAGAGGAGCAAATCATTATCTACCCTCCCATTGATACTGCGCTTCTACGCTGATTTTTTTCTTATAATTTTCTTAATTATAACCAAATTCTCCCATCTCTGATGGTGGCAGCTGGTGTCGGGCTCGCTGTTGGTAGACTTCGATGTCGAACTGACTCGGACTGACTGACTGACTGAGTGACTGAGAAAAGGTGATAGTGGATTCGTTGTTGGCGATGGCCTCCAGGTGTTGACGGCTGGCTGCTGAAGATGGTGCCGCAGGTGATGACAGCTTGCCGATGCCGGAGTCTTCGATTGACTGACTGGTGGTAAAGATGGCTGCCTGCATAAGGTGGTGCTGCAAGTGATGACGGCTGCCGCGGCCGGAGTCCAGGTTTGACTGGCTGTTGGTGATGACGAAATGTTGACTATATATAGCAGGTGAAAATGCTGACGCGACCATTTCTTTAGTTCGTCGCAGCGGAAAACGTGATTGCGATCTCGCTGCGCCGTGTCGATTTTGAGGTGTCCGCAGTTTCGATGTTTAGTATCGGCGGATGCTGATTACGTGCAGATTATGGTTTGTTGATGTTAATTGTGATTTGATGATGTTTATTCACCTTGTTTAGGCAGCAATAGATTGCCGCCACAGTGGGAATTTTGCAGAAACACACGTTGGAAGAGAGGTATAGAAAAGTAGTTGAAGAAACACAAATGCTAAATCTATAGCAAGTGTGGCGGAAAACGCCACATATATAATTAGAAGGCCGCAGAAAATATGTAAAAATGGGTATATAATGGGTTTTGATGGTTTAGGTTTTGACCTTTTCTGAAAATTTGATATAGGCGTGACTTCGAAGGGTGACTGATTTTTATTATACAAGTTTTGGGAATGAGTTCGACCGAAAAACTCTCATTTCACATTATATTATTTAATAACTGCCGACTAAACTACAATAATTACCAATTGAAAAAGATACAAATCCGAATGCCCCAGATCAACCATATATAGCACATATTTAATTACAAAGCAGCGGAATTTCTTTAAATGTCTACTTTATAATGCGACACAACGCCCAGGGATATACAAAGCGAAATAAATATAACCGACAATGGCAAGTCCAAAACCAGACGCAATAAACCACAAAGAAATTCAATATATTCCTTGGGCAATGTATGGATAGATAAATAAAAAACATGATTCATTGTTTCTATTCTTGCAACATGTCGTTTACGAGAAGATATTTATGATTTTCATCTCTAAAAATAACAATCTTAAAAACATAAATTCTAAAACTAATAAATGTTGATTTAAAAATATATCCTGTTTCCAAAAAGTCATATATTAAATCCTTTAATAACAATTACTGTAGGTTTTGAATAATTAAATAATTTCATACCTAAAACAATTGATTCATTATTTCTCACATATCTCAGTGTAGAGGAAGCAAAATAATCAATGCCATTTTTTTGATTTACGTCTTAGAATCCTTTGTTGACTAATTATACTCGCAGATAAACCAAAACTAATTTATTCAGTTCAAACAAACGAGATTACCAAACTAAACGATGCATTAGTCATGAAAAAACGTAAAATATTCACGGTTTAACATTGAAACTCTATATTCTCAGCATTATAATTTTTTTTCTAAATATTTTAAAGTGTTATTTATAGTTTTTGCTCTAATATTTACAGCATCTGTTACAAATTCAATTGGACTGAGGTTATAAAACTGTTTTTTTATGTTGCTCTCCTTGAAATGTAGATTTTTGCATTGATTCCACTAAAACAATTCCATCAAGTTTTATCAAGAGTGATGCGAAGATAATTTATTAGATTATTCATGATGTATTTTCGTTTTTTCGTTGTTTTCGATGTATCCAAAATATTTACCTATTTTGTTCTTGCTTGTCAGGATATAAAACGTAATTTATAGTTTTTTTTTCTCAATTTTATTTCGTTTGCATTAATTGTGAACAAATTACGAAATAGTTTGAAGGAGGTGTAAAAGAGCTACGATTATTCCCATCAAAGAATTCCATTTCGGACATTTATATTTTACTGATATTTATTCTTATATAGAAAGTTCAGAAGACTCAGAAAACATATAAAACTTGAAGAATTTCAAAATTTCGTAAATTCCCCAAGAACAGATAATATTGAAGTCGCAAAAATCGTAGAATTCACGGAGAAAATCAAAGATATAGAAAACTCAGAAGACTTAGAAATTTTAGAAGCTTTACATGTCTGACGTTGTATCATATAAGACTTACATATTTTAGAATATTGATATTTTAGTAAAACTTATTGATAGAAAAAAAAATTCAGAAGACTCAGAAAACATATAAGACATAGAAAACTTATAGATTGAATAAAAGTCAGCAAACATGGAAATTTAAAGAGGTGGACTACATTTTAAGAGACTCAGAAAATTTATAAATTTGTATAAAACTCACTAAACTCAGAAAATATAGAACAACTTTTAAATTAGAAAACTTAGGTATTAAATAAAACTTACCAAATATGGAAATTTAAAAATTTTGCAGATATTTTAGGAGACTCTGAAAAATTACGAAATAGTTTGAAGGAGGTGTAAAAGATCTACGACTATTCACATCAAATAATTCCGTTTCGCACCACGCAATTCGAAAATTATAGCATACGATGATCATAAATAACTTGGCTGTGCCAAAATCGCATTAAACAGTTTGCTAATCAGCATCGTCACCAACGCCATGTACAGTTGTACACCCACAAGAAATTGGGAGTAATTTCAAACTTCACTTCTGCAGCCTGCAGAACATAGAATTTAATAGACGATTTGATTATTGATTGGCTATAGACGTATTGCAAAACGTCCGTTTTTCGACATCATAATTATCACACTACTCGTTGTATTTCAAGTAGGATTATTTACGATCTCTTATTGTTTGTACATTGTATTATTGGGATAATTGGATTCCTTCGCAAATTAAACTCATGAATTCATTACTTTAATAAAAATAATTGTTATAACTGAATTGCTATGAGTTTTAATAATTTAATAATGCCATCAATTAAAATGAAGAAATTTAAATAATTATTTGGAATTTACAGAAGTACAGCGTTCTCACAAGTATAATTGCATCGCAAACAAAAAAGTGATTATCACCTTGCAAATTGTTAAATTTTATGTGTATAATCCCAGATAATTGAGTTTCAAAACAAACATTCTTATAGTCATCACACAATATCATTATTTTTTTCAAGTTTTGTTAGGTTAGGTAATGTTATTTTAAAGGAGAAATAATATTCACAATAGGAGTAAGTAATAGGTAGCTGCGTGGAATGTGTGAATGAAGTTTAACGTTGTATTATTTTTTGAAAAACAGAGAACGTAAAAAACTTGGAGATTAAAAAAAAATAACTATTATGAAAACTTTTACAGAGAAAAAATCACCAGAATGCAAAGCTCAGAAAATATTGAACAGCCTGAAAATAAACTAAAAAAACTTGTAAAATTTACCGAACATGGAAAACACAGAAAATATTGAAGACGTATCGAAGACGTAGAGACTCAGCAAATTTCTAAGAATCATAGAACTTTGTATGTATAATAGAGATTTTCACCATAGAGGACTTATAATTTAAACCATTTATATTTTACTGAAATTTATTGTTATATACAAAGTTCAGAAAACTTAGAAAACATATAATACTTACAGAACTTCGAATTTTCGAAGACATAGAAATTGGAATTCTCTGAAAATATTTAAGGCATAGAAAACTTAGAAGATTTATAAATCATAGAAATTTTAGAAGCTTTACAAGACTTTGTTACATAGAAGACTTACATAATTTAGAACTTTGTTATTTTAGGGAAACTTATTGATAGATAGAAATTTCAAAAGACTCAGAAAACATATAAGACATAGAAAGAAAACTTAGAGATTGAATAGAAATCAACAAACATGGAAATGTAAAAAAATGGACTACTTATACTTTTTAAGAGACTCAGGAAATTTATAATTGTGGAAAAACTCACCAAACTCAGAAATTATGGAACAGCTTTTTAACTTAGTAAACTTAGGTATTAAAAAAACTTACTAAACATGAAAATTTAGAAATTTAGCAGACATTTCAGAAGATTCAGAAAACTCTAAGGACTTAGAAAATTTTAGTAGTAGAATAAAAATGTTGAATTTTATGTGTAAACTCCAAGATAATTGCGTTCCAAAACAAACTTTTTCATAGTCATAGCACAAGATCATTGTTTTTTTTCGATTTTTCTAAGGTTAGGTAATGCCAATTTAAAGCAGAATTAATATTCACAATAGAAGTAAGTAACAGGTAGCTGCGTGGAATTTGTAAGTGAAGTTTAACGTTGTATTATTTTGCGAATTATCGTGGCGTGTGGCGTCTTTTTGTCTACATCACCACAGAAGAAATACAAACTGAAACAATGTTATTGCATAATATGCTATGTAATCTGCATTTTTGCACGGTGAAATTGTTATGCTACTGTCTACTACATTTTACTAAGTAGGTCTTTGATGAATTTGTGAAATAATTAAAAAGAACACTTCCAAAAAGCAGACCATTTTAAACTAAAATATGTTTTAAAAATCTAGAATTGATACGTAAAAATAGTCTTTGTTTGCAGTTAATGGAAATTGGTTACACTTGTAATTGCAATTTGTGGATGTAGAGGAAAAACGTTTCACGCAGATTTTCTCCATGATATGTCTCGATGTGGCATGAACTAATATGATTTCAGATTAGTCATGTGAAGTGAGATGAAACAAAGTCTCCCATAACCATACATTTTCCACGCTGAAGTTTAATCAACCGCAAATTACTGTGTTTTTCACTTTTTCTGGAGCTTATAGAATTTATAAAATAAATACTTGAGGCAAAACGCACTTCCTCCTTTGCCTAAAGAATAGTATACATTTTAATTAGGTTTTTTCTATAGCTTTACTCAAGTTGCATTACTCTCATTTACCATAGACACACATGTCTGTGAAACAGCAAGTAAATCGTTGCGAGAAAGGAGTACAACGAATCGAATTCACAATCAGTTATTTCCTAATTACAAGCACATTCGAGTAAAATCAGACACGATTTGTACTGATTCCAGTTGACACCGATGTCTGTCGATTGAACTGTACAGAACGCAAAGTAAAACACATTCTTGGGCACGTTTTTTTACAATGGGGAAGTGATTAATGCAATTCAATCGACATCTGGACGAATAATGACTATTTCTCGGTTTACAATACATAGAAGGAATTTATTTTTAATGAAAATGAAAAGGGATAGTTTCTCTGCATATATTTAGTAAATATTAAAAAGTTAACCTAGTTTAAACGGGTATAAAAACCTAGTTTAAAAGTATAAAAAAATTAATTAAGACTTTTTGTCAAAATTACGAAGACTTAGAAATATTAGTACTTAGAGAACTTAGACATTTTTATTGAACATTAGAAATCTCAAAAATAATATGCAAGTTTTTAAATATTAGAAGTCTCAAAAAACAATGAATACATAGAAAATTCAGAAGACTTAGAAATTTTATACATTGTAAATGCTTTACAAGTCTAGTTTTGAGAACAGAGAACACTAAAAAAAAACGGCAAACTTAGAAAGATCATACATTTAAACCTTAGAAGACTCAGAATACACCGAAGACTTCAAAATTTAGTAAAACTCACAAAGCATGCAAATTTAAGAAATTTCTGAAAGCGTAGAAATTTTAGAAGTCTCAGAAAAAAGCCTTAGAAAATTGAAAAAAAAGTAGTAAATGTAGTTTTTCTACATACATACTTGTTTATTAAGAAGCTAATCTAATTTAAGCGGGTTTAAACATTGAAAAAGTATTCAAATTTTAAAACCAAGGACTTTTGTTCAAAACTCAAAAGACTTAGAAATATAATAAGTATTAGAATCATCATCATTGGAAGCATAAAATTAATTTTGAAAGCATAGAAAACTAAAAAAATTGAAGAAGATGTAGAAATCTTAGAAATCTCAAAAATACCAAAGAGAAAACTTATACATTTTACAAGCCTAATAAATCTTATTTTAAAAACAGAGAGGACTCAGAAAACATAACTGGGCTTAGAAAATTTAAACCATTAATAAAAAACAACAATGTCAAAGAAAAACAGAAGATTTACGAACCTCAGAAAAAGACTCAGAAAACATTAATGGCTAGAAAAACGAGTAAATCTCACAAAACCTAGGAAACCTCAAAAATTATTGTCCTACAAATTTTAGGAAAACCAGAAAAAATCAAAGACTTAGAAAATTTTAAAAAAATGTTCCTATACAAAAAAATCGTTTATTATAAATTGAAACTAGTGTTAATGGGTTAAAAGGTATTCAAAAAAATGTATTCAAAATATTAAAAGTAACTTTTCTTCATTAACATTTAAAATTTCACAATTAAAACTCATGTAATATATGTTTTCATCACTAATTACAGAGTTTTTGAAGTTAATGAACGAAAAAAAAAAAGTGCAACGCATGCATACACCGCCAATGTGCGAGTAATTTTTGGGCAATTTCAAGTCGAAAAATGTTCAACTCTCTAAAATGTGCCGTGCTTTATTGTGCTAATTATAAATTCGGCACATGTACGCACTTAACGCGACTGATTGTGTTAATATGCGATTGCTTCAGATGTTTGCGATGCGTAAAACGATCGACATTCGAAATTGTTGCAATCCAAATACTTGAATAACGCATAACTTTCTCATTTCTATAATCGAATCAATAACCTTGCCCAAAACATGGCTCGAAAACCTCCCGACAACGTCAAAAAACAACAAATTTCGAAAAAAAGTGGTTAAAACTGGCAACCAATGAAGCAAGGCAATTTCTGGGGAATTACTACACTAAATTTTCGGCTAAATAGCCTTCTATTAAGCTCTCCATTCAAATTCACAGCACATTGTTCGTTGTTTTGTTGGGTTTTATCATAGGCAATTAGCTGGTTGATTGTTGAACTGTTCTTTGATGTACGCTCTACTTCTGTGATCGAATTTTGGTAGTTTTACGACGAGGTAAAAACAAGTGTTGAGATGCACGTTCTTGAAATAAAAACGATTTGCATAATAGGATTCTTGAGATTCTCGTTCAAAGTTGAAGAGAAGTTGGTTGAGTAGTTCAAATCAGTATTTGATGATGATTAATGCTAATTATGGAATGTAAATCAAGGTTTTCTGATCGATCAGTGCAGGAATTTGGTCAAACCGCAAAGTAATTCCATTCAAACTACCGGAATTTCAATGCAAAAGTTGTTAAACGTTAATGTTTGTTGTCTCGTTTGTACTATGGCAAGTTGAATAATTGACAGTTGTGGTAAATTGTGATACTGATTTGAATTTGTGTTATCTGAATAAAAGTGATTTAAACTTTACGCTGACATTTAATTAGTTTTCGTTTTCTCTTCTATGCAGTGATATTTTTTTTTAAATTTAGTATTAGACAGAAAACTTACAAGACTTAGAAAAGGGCGAAATTTAATAAAACATCGCAAACTGTGGATATCGCAAAAATATGTAAGACTTAGAAAACTTGGTAGACTCAGAAAATGCAGGAGAACTCGATGCTATCGTGATATCGTGGAAACTTGGAGGACTGGATTCATAGAAGAAGACTCAAAACACAGAAGTTGTAGAAAAGTCAGAAGACTTAGAAATCTAATAGAAACTTAACAAATTGACTTTGAAAACATAGAAGATTTACATAACAATGGATTTAGATATTTGGAGAACAAAATTTATAAGACTCAGAGAATATAGAAAACTTTTAAAAAACGTACAAAGTTAATAATCATCAACAAACATGGAAATCTCAACAAAATATATCAGACATTTAGAATATGGATATATTAATGTAACTTATGGCTAGTTAAAAGATTCAGAAGACCCATAAAATCATAGGAAATAAAAATACTTATAGAAATTTAATAAACATCAATAAACTCAATCAGCATTCTCGTTAAATTATAGAGATTTAGAAATTTTAGAAGACTCAGAAAATATCTGAGATTCACAACACTTGTAAATTTAGTAAAACTCAACAAATAATGAAAATTCGGAATTAGGCCCGTATAAAATTAGAAGACTACGAAAACTTCGAAAACTGTCTTAGAAATTTTCAAATCTTTACAGAACTAATTTTGAAATCATAGAAGACTTACATAATTTAGAATATGGATACTTTAGTGAAACTTACTGGAAGTTGGAATATACAGGAATTTCAGAAAATCATAAAAGACTCCAAAACTTTTCATGTAATACTCAACAAATATGAAAAACTGAAAAAATATTGAAGATTTAATAGAATTTTAGAAGATTCAAAAAATTTGAAGACATAGAAAACGTATATGTCTTAGAAATAATATAATTTATTTAAGCTTTGCAAAATTTGCTTGGAAAACATAGAGGACTAACATAATTTAGAGACTCAGAAATTTTAGAAGACTTAGAAAACCTTAAAAATACCCATCAAACCAACCAGAATCTACAGAAAGCCGAAATCAATGTTAAAATCAATATATTTGTCTTGTTATCATTGCTATTCTAGTTCATTTATTTTAAATTTGAATAAAATAAATTTCTAAAAACACACCTTAAAATGAATCATAATTTCGTTCTTAAAAATATAAAAACGCATCAGTTTCTACTATCAACTACACATTATTAAACTAGTTAAAAAAGCCTATCCGGATATAACACCATCATTTGCATATATTATATACTGAATTAATTAAAATAAACCACAGTGCACCGTCTTTGATTCGTGGTAAATAGTTGTGAGCAACCAACTCCCTCTCTCCTCCGCTTCTTGGTGAGGGTCTTCGGCTGGAAAGAAATTGTTGTAAGTTGCGAGCAATAAAGTTATAAATGCAAGTGAAGGCAGCCCAAGTGCGCCATTCACGTTCGTTTAATCCAGGTCGCACTTGTATTTCGTACATCTATTCATCACCGAAGTCGCTGCAAACGTCTTTTTTCCGCAGTGCGTGGAAAATTAAATCGCCAGCGTCCAGCAGGAAAGGAAAAGTGAAACTGCGTGCGTCTCGACGCAAATATCGTGTGTGCAATTTCCATATTTGGATACGCGAGGAGCATACATACAACCAACAACCAACGTTTTGCAGCAAGAAGTGCGACAAACAAGGAAACCACGATGATGCTCTCGAAGCAGGTTAGATTTTATCAAATTAAAAAAGTTCAAATCGATTAAATTAAGTTGGGAAACTTACTTCAATCGATTCGCAGGCTATGATTATAAAATTATAAAATTGTAAAATTGAAAGCAATTGGAATGCGTTTGAGCAAACGCATTGCGCTGATTTGATTTGCATTTCAAAGTCTTTCGTATAACGGTTTTTGCACCTCTGCAAATTGCATGAACGGTATGGTATGATTGCCCCAAGTTTATGGAGATAAGTTTGAGATTGACATAGATTGGTTCGAGTTGAGCAAACATTATTCTACTTTAGAGAGATATTTCAAAGTTATTGCAAATATTCAGGAATTTATACCATTTTGATGCTCAAACAACTTTGAAAATTCTTATTAATTCTGTTTTTCTATCAATCAAATTAAGGTATTCACTTTTCCTTTGTTTTTAATGTTCCATCAACATGAAATGGGAAATAACGGAATTATTACATTTATTAATTACTACATTAATTATTACATGTATAAAACGATTTCCCAGCTGCTTTCGTTGTATATATCCACCATAGACAAGAAATTTTCTAATATAACATTTATATCTATATGAAAAAAGATGAGACTTAGAAAATTCCAAAGACATAGAAATTTTAAAAGACTCAGAAAATGTAGATGAGATCAAAATATTTAGAATAACACATTTTATAACTTATAAAACTTGATAAACTCTGAAAATATATACTTAGAAAGAACTTATCGATGACGCAGAATTTATTAAACAAAATCCATTATATTTATTACAAAATTTCAAAAACGTTGAATAACTAGTTTACCATAGCTAATAGAAATAGTGAATTGATATGATATGATTTTCAAAATTTATAATACTTAATCTCAAAACACTCACAATCTAAAGATATAGAAAAATTAGGAACCTTTGAAGTTTTTAAAAATTAAGAAATTCTCTTAAAATAAGTCTGATCAAATATAGAAATCAGAAAATATTAACTCAATTCGCAATCTCCGAAGACTTAGACATTTTTCAAAAATTTCAAAACTTCGAAAAATCTGAATAATTACAATAGAGACACTTTCCTAACTTGCTTGTCTCAGACTACTACGAAGAGTTAGAAAACCTAGAAGACTCAGAAGTCGTGCCAAGATGATTTAGAATATTCTTTACAATATTCTAGATGATTTCTAATCACAATTATTCCTAGAAGCGAAATGAAATGAAAATCTTTAGAAAATTTAGAAGATGTAGAAAACAAAAACATCTTAGAAGATTTAGAAAATTTAGGAATTGTCAAAGCCTCACCAAAAATAGAAAACTCAGAAAATATTGAACACTTAGAAATCTTCGAAGATTTAGGATCTATTTTAAAAATTACAAAACCTAGAATACATACAACACTTGCACAACTTTGAAGGGTCAGTAAACTCAGAATACATGCCTGGACATTAAATGTCCTGACACGAAGATATAGAAGACTTTAAACGATTTTAGAAGAATTTGTAAAGGATATAAAGTAAATTATTACGTTTGTAGATAGCTAATTTCAATTGTTCCAAGAAGTGAAAACCGGTAAAACATGTAGAAAACTATTTCCTACCTGTTTTCGTCATATGTTTTCACCATAGTCACCATCGACAGCAAATAGTTCCATTTTCTATTACCATATATAAATATATTCTTTCATTTCTTTTATTCGTTTAAACTTATTTAAATTTACTATAATTTACATTCGTTTACTTCTGTTTAATTTAATAGTGTTACCTTTTCATTTCTTATCTAACCTGCTGAGACTAACAAAAAAAAACCAAGTATTCTTCATTATTGTCTGGTTTCCAAACAATGTTAACTTCTTGTATTTCGCTGCATTTAGTTGCATTCGAAAGACAATGTATACCAGAACTGACATTTCCATGTGCAGTTGTTGGAAACTTTATCCACTTTGTACGATAATGAAAGCAACCAAAGAGTATCTCTCTTTGACTGGCGGCTGGGATTCGTAAATTTGCGAAAATCAGCATACTTTTCTGCACATACCAACGAGGTGAACATTTCAATTGCCGCTCAATTGCATTTCGATTACTAAGCATTTGTTATTCCGCATTGTAATCGAAGGAAAATTAGCGTGTTATATAATTTCTCTCTTCTGATTTTCTCTACTTTTCCCCAGGAGTTTTCATGGTTTCTTAAAGTTCTTGAAATCTTGCATAATAAATCTAAATTACTCTAAATCTAAAGATAAATTATTGTTGACAGGTTTGGAACCAAGCTTTAGTACGTTTTTTTGTGGGAGAAAAGCAGAAATACGGCTAGATTTTACACTGTTTAAATAAATTAACATCAAATCGAAGAGTATCATATAACATTAATGATTATATAAGAATTTATTGCTTTATTTTTGCTGTTTGTGTTTGAAATCTTCATTAATCAATAAATTGATTGATTTCGAATATTATTGCCTGGTTTTACCATTAAAAATTTAGTAACTAATATCGCAAATCACCTGTTCTGGAAACAAGACCATCTAGAATCAGAAAATATATTAACCTAACCTAACCTAACCTAACCTAATCTAACCTAACCTAACCTAACCTAACCTAACCTAACCTAACCTAAGCTATCCTATCCTATCCTATCCTATCCTATCCTATCCTATCCTATCCTATCCTATCCTAACCTAACCTAACTTAACCTAACCTAATCTGACCTAACCTAACCTAACCTAACCTAACCTAATCTAATCTAATCTAACCTAACCTAACCTAACCTAACCTAACCTAACCTAACCTAACCTAACTTAATCTAACCTAACCTAACCTAAAATCATAAAATATTCTAATAGAATTTAAAAATCGGTTAATAACCACTAAAACCAAAGAAAATCACTAAAATTTCTGTTAAAATCACCATAAAAACCATTAGCTTACACTTTTTTGGTCATTTTAATATTCTCTCATGTGTTAAAACGTGCTAAAACAAAGAAAATAGTCAAAAATTTCTAAAAAAGTTTGTTATAAAATAGTGTAAAGCTTAAAGTGTGTAATATTTGATGACATATTGCATAATTTATGTTAAAACATAGCTGTCAACTCTGTTCTTGCGTGAGAAAACAGAAATAAAACATGAATTTACTCAAGTTTTACATCAATGTATCATATTACATTAATGGTTATATAACATTGATTTATTGCACTATATTTTGATGCTTCAATTTAATAGCTTCATTTTAGGATAATATATTACTTTTGACAGATTAATTTGACGTAATTCAACCTCAAAAATCTTTGTTTCAATATAAAAAACGATTCATTGACTCAGTTTTCAATGTAACCTACTGAAATCTACACAATTTGATCTTAAAACATACATTTACTACGTTGCTAAAAGGTTTAAGTATATAAAAACCAATAAAAACCTTTCAAACACCTCAGTTTCAATGTGAATGTATCAAATTACAGTAAATATCCTTTAACCTAATTCTGTGCCAATAAAATTTGATTGGGTTTATGATCGACTAAGAGCACGCATGTCATACTCGCCTTGCCTTTGTCCTCTTAAACACACCGCTGATCTGTGATAAAACATTTCACTCGAATTACTTGCCAAGTAAAATGTGCCACGCCTTGGCAAATGGCGATTTTTCGAGAAATTGCTCACTCGATCACTCATTTACTTTCGCAGCTTTTTGTTGTTGTATTTCTCGATCCTACTATTATGTTACGCTTTTAATAAACAAGTACATAAGGAAATCCCATAACGAAGAAATGAGAACGTTGAGGGCGTTGGACGCCTTTCCAAGACATGCTTGAGTAAATATTGTTCATATCCGTGGAGATAATAACAATTGAAAGTTGCAGACAAAGTCTTTGTAACAGATTATTATGTTGATTATTTATTGGAGAATGAATAGTGCAAGGATTTTTAGATATTGAAGTGATTTAAGTGTAATTAAGGGAGAGAAACTGTTCAAAATTTTAAATAATAGTAAATGCAATAATTAAATGAAGAAACCTCTTTTATCAATCTTTTTGCTGTCTAAAAGTCAGAAAAATATATTTGTTTATTCTTGCTTGCCCCTTCTAATGGTTTTTCATGTGATAAAACGAGTTAAAACGCAGAAAATCATAGTAAATGTGTAAAATATTGGTTATAAAGTAGTTTAGAGCTTTCAGTGAGAACTAATTATTAATGGTTTAAGCTAAAATACAGCTGATAACAAAAAATACAATAATTAAATGAAGAAACCTCGTTTATCAACTTTTTTGCTGCCTAAAAGTCGGAAAAACATATTTACTAACTGTTTTATTTTTTGCCTTTCTAATGTTTTTTTCTTGTGATATGACGAGTTAAAACGACGAAAATCATAGAAAATGTGTAAAATATTGGTTATAAAATAGTTTAGAATTTTCAGTGAGAAATAGTTGTTAATGGTTTATGCAAAAATACAGCTGATAACTAAAATATGCAATAATTAAATGAAGAAACCTCATTTATCAACTTTTTTGCTGTCTAAAAGTCGGAAAAACGTATTTGCTAACTGTTTTTTTGCCTTCCTAATGTTTTTTTCTTGTGATAAAACGAGTTAAAGCGCCGAAAATCATAGTAAATGTGTAAAATATTGGTTATAAAGTAGTTTAGAGCTTTCAGTGAGAACTAATTATTAATGGTTTAAGCTAAAATACAGCTGATAACAAAAAAATGCAATAATTAAATGAAGAAACCTCATTTATCAACTTTTTTGGTGTCTAAAAGTCCGAAAAACATATTTATTAACTGTTTTTTGCCTTTCTAATGTTTATTTTCTTGTGATAAAACGAGTTAAAACGCCGAAAATCATAGAAAATGTATAAAATATTGGTTATAAAATAGTTTAGAACTTTTAGTAAGAAATAATTGTTAATGGTTTATGCAAAAATGCAGCAAATAACTAAAATATGCAATAATTAAATGAAGAAACCTCTTTTATGTCGAATAGTCGGAAAAATTAATTTGTTTAGTCTTTTTTTGGAATGTCTAATGCTTTTTCTTGTGATAAAAAGTGTTAAATCGCAGAAAATCATGGAAAATGTGTAAAATATTGGTTATAAAATAGTTTAGAGCTTTCAGTGAGAAGAAGTGTTAATGGTTTATGCAAACATACAGCTGATAACAAAAAAATGCAATAATTCATTGAACAAACCTCATTTATCACCTTTTTTTGTCTAAGAGTCAGGAAAATAGATTTACTAACTCTTCTTTGGTCATTTTAATGCATTTTCTTGTTATAAAAAGTTTTAAAATACATTAAAAAGTGTTAGTGCTTTCAGTGAGAAGTAATTGTTGATGGCATATGCTAAAATATAGCTGATAACTAAAACATGAATAATTAATTGAATAAACCTCATGTATCAACTTTTTTAGATGTCTATATAAAGACCACCCACACAAAATTATAATGTATATTAATAAACTGTAAAATTTATCCAATTACCTTGACAAATCCAAGCGTATTACAATATTTTTTCCAACCTATTAGAATAAACACTAAAAAGCATTAGTTTCAAGCCACCCATGTCAAAAATTGAAGATTTATCATTGTTACTTCTAGATTCTTTTACAGCTTCACATCTCACAGCACCTACTTACAAATGAGAATGATTTCGTGAACAACCTATATGTATATTTCTGCCAGTCTCTTGCATAATCGAATTGTGCGGTTGCACAAACGTCAAAGGTCAGTAGTTCGATTATTCGTTGATTGTAACCATACGCTGGGTCATACATTACCAGAGAGTTACTGGCTGGAGATTTCTTTCTTATCTACGTAACAACTCCATTTACTTTATTTAAAAAATTACAATTTGTTAGCAAATGAATTTATATACAATTAAATACAAGCCAAGGAAAACCTCCTCAAAAACTTAAGAACCACTCTAACAAATTCTAAAAATCTTCTAAAAAAGGATTCTGAAAGTCTTGTAAAACCTCAACGAATGTAAAATATTGGAACATCTTAGCTACTTTATAGATAATTTTCATATATTTGTCACGGTTTGCAAAACAATGGAATAATTGCACATTGACTGATTTTTATTCGAAATTCAATTGTGTATAATAATTAGTAGTTGCAGATTCACAATGAAAATGTCATGATATTTATTGTTTTTGATTTCGTCATTGTGTAAATGTGTCACAATGCGCTACAAATATTTAATTTATTCAAATGGTTCAATTAAAATGTGAAATTCCAACTATGTCTCCATATAACATTTGATATACTAACTTCGTAGAATTCTTATAATATCGCTTCTAAATAACTAAATAAAAAATTATTTCAGGAGATTTGTAACAAATTTCACTCTGAATCGAATGGTGAATGATTTATAGTCATAGGTTTACGGGAAATATGAAAATTATTGACAATTTTAAAAGTTGTCATTTTTCGGAATACTCTACTTTGCACGTTAAATATCTTAATGACTGCACAATATATGGACCTCATCAGATATATCGTAATAAACTGCGTTTAATGGAGAATCAACTACTGCTTAAATGGAAATTCTACAATGTGAATATTAGAAGTTATTTGGAATCAAAGTTTACATTTCATATTTTAGTTCCATTTGTACAGAACTAAACTATGCGGTCCTTTTTAAGATGACGAAAAAGAAGTGATGATTAAAGGAATTAGGTTAACATGCATATGACATTTCTTGAAATTACATAATCTTTAGTAGATTAGAAGATCGCCAAATTTTATGCTAATTTTTGGAATTGATTGAAATGATGACACTGCTAGGTGAAAGTTTATTAACTAACATGTGGCAAAACCAGATTAATTACATACCAGCAAAAGTGTAGTCTACTACACTTTTTGACCACTAAAATATTTAGTAATAACTGGTGTGATGTTTTCTAAATCAAAATATTGCAAGATCTATAAATTATCACCAATAAACTTCTACATTTCAAGTTTTATGACATTAAATTCTATGACCCAATCATTTCTACTGTAGTTTGGTACCAATTATTGTATTTTTCAATCAATTACTTATTGAAAACTATAATTATCAATGTTTTCATTACATTAATGTCTAAGTAAAAGAAATATAAACATGTTACGACATGAGATTCGGCTTGAAACTAGATCAATTTTTACGATGTGAGAAATGAAGTTTTATGTGTATACACGTAGTTTTATCCATTTATCAGATTACTATAGTTAATCTGCGATTAATTGTGGGAACGAATATCACTCATTCCATCATTGATGAGCCGATTACACACGTATGCGTGCGATGACTTCGGGATCGTGCGAAGTTATGCGAGATGAAGAAATGTGCTCATCATTAACTTACGTAAGTGTATGCACAGAGGCACAGAAGACGACCTGATTCACTTTAGATTTGTGGCTAGGTGTTTCTAGATGAGTATCATACTCGTACGCGTAACTCACATGCGTAATCCAGTGAATTATTAAAGAACATTGATATTTAAGATGTTTAAACGTCATGGAAGATGTGGATGAAGAGGATCCAAGTACGATGGTACCAAATGATGGAAATAAAGTGCTAAATTTAAACTAACTAGACATCAAATGTTTTCTAAAATACAACTCGTAGAAATCTCATTCTAACAGTAATTGATTCTCCATTACATGTAGTATGTTTTGGTATATTCTATGAAGCCCAAAAATAGCGTAATCATCCACAAATCTCACCTGAAAATGGAGGTTTCCGAAAAATGACTAGTTTTAAAATTGCCAATTATATTAATATTTTTCGTAAACGTAGTATTACAAATCATACACTATTCGATTCATAGTGAAATTTACTACAAACACTCGAAATACTTTTCCATTTATTTACTTTGAAGTGATTTTATAATAAATGAGATTTGAGTATAATAAAGGAAACATTTTCGCAGCCAGAAAAGTGAGTTGAAATAATTTGTCCCAAAGATTGGTATTTTATTTGTATTTGCTGTATTCTTATGTATATAAATTTTACACCAATCGTTTCAGAAATAAATTTGCTACAATCTTGTGAAGGGGTTCTCTGATTAATTACTTAGGAGCGATTTTATTGATTGTTGAAGTTAAGTCTAATAGCTTCGACACCATCGATCACAGAAAAATGACTCAACCTAATGATTCCATTTTTTCTCATAGTTTACAATGCTCTAAGGATATAAATCATACACCAATCAATTTATGGAGAAATTTGCTATATCTTTCTTGAGAAGTTCTTCGTTTGCTTACATAGAAGAGACATTACAACCAATGAAAATTTAGTATAATAAAAGTGACATTTTCGCAGCCAGAAAAGTGAGTTGAAATGAGTTGTCCTTAAGATTGTAATTTTATTTATATTTGCTCTATTCCTATGTATACAAATCTTACACCAATCGATTCAGAAATAAATATGCTACAATCTTCATGAAAAGGTTTTCTGATTAATTACTTAGGAGCGATTTTATTGATCTCTGAAGATAAGCCTAATAGCATCGATATCGTCGATCACAGTAAATTCACTCAACCTAAAGATCTTTTTTTTCTCATAGTTCTCAATGCTCTAAGGATATAAATCATACACCAATCGATTTATGGTGAAATTTGCTATATCTTTTTAGAGAAGTTCTTCGTTTGCTTGCAGAGCAGAGATATTACAACTAATCAAATTTGAGTATAATAAAAGCGACATTTTCACAGTCAGAAAAGTGAGTTGAAATGAATTGTCCCAAAAATTGTACTTTTATTTATATTTGTTATATACCTATGTATACAAATGGTATATCAGTCGATTCAGAAATAAATTTGCTACAATCTCTATTAAGAGCTTACCCGATTAATTACTTACGAGCAATTTTATTAATTGTTGAAGTTAAGCCTAATAGTGTCGACACCGTCGATCACAGTAAATTCACACAACCTAAAGATCAATTCTTCCTCATAGTTCTGAATGCTCTAAAGATATAAGTCATACACCAATCAAATTATGGAAAAATTTGCTATATCTTACTAGAGAAGTTCTTCGTTTGCTTGCAGAGTAGAGATATTACAACCAATGAAAGTTTAGTATAATAAAAGCGACATTTTCGCAGCCAGAAAAGTGAGTTGAAATGAATTGTCCCAAAAATTGTACTTTTATTTATATTTGTTATATACCTATATATACAAATCGTATATCAGTCGATTCAGAAATAAATGTGCTACAATCACTATGAAGAGCTAACCCGGTTAATTACTTAGGGGTCATTTTATTGATTGTTGAAATTAAGACTAATAGCGTTGACACCTTCGACCTCAGTTCACGACCTAAAAATTCCATTTTCTTTCTTAGTTCCCAGAACTCTAAGAATATATATCATACACTAATAGATTTATGGTGAAATTTGCTACATATTCCTAGAAAAATGACTAAAACTGACTTTCACCAAAGATTTTACATTTATTAATATTTATTAATTCTCTAGTTACACTTTACTTCCACTATTTGATCAATATCGGACTACATTTTAAAATGTCATTCCAGAATTTAATAATTAATTACTTTTAAACCTGAGAAAATGACAATTATTTGTGAATTTAAAGAGTTTTCTAGTGTTTTTAAAGGTAAATCATCATTAATTGAACTTTATAGTTTTGCAGTTATTACTTATAATAATTTTTATGATTTTTGCAAGTTTGAACGCTCATATTAACATTAATTAAATACAATTTGCATGGAATTAAAGAGGATTCTTTTCCAATGCCAATTAAACTATTATTTATACGGTAAACATACATAAAACGTTACGTTGCATTAATATCTTCATACATTTTATAATTGTTTAAGTATCAGCCTGGTTGAAACAACCTTCAAATATTCGTGATCTTACTTTTTCTACTTAACACGTTAGAAATTGTTTTGACTTGGTTTCTCTTGAAATAATCAAACTTGCACTTTTTGCTAGCAAGTTTAACACGTTTAAAGTTTAACAATAAGTTTACAGTTCTTAACAATAAATTGAAGTTCAACCAGTCTAAATAAACTTTATTGATGTTTAGCCAAATTTTAACTATCCCATTCCTAGCCATACCATCAGCCACACCTTGGCTAATTCTTGGTACGTTGATGGTAATTGCGTTGCTCGAAATATGCTGCAACGGTAGTGCTGCAGTCTGCTGTGTTTGCCTGGACGACCTTCGATTTCTTTTTCTTTTCTTATGCTAACACATAACACAACAGGCTTTCGTCCTGCTGTTGTTGGGAGTCGAGTTAATCATCTCGCAAATACAATACAAATATTAGTAGCTACCACAGCCTCCTAAAGGTGTTAGTAAAGGTGTTTTTGCTTTGAACACATGAACAAAGTTGGTTAGAGGTGAGTCACAAATCGGATCAATCGATTGGGAGTGAGAGTGTGAAAAACCCAAACATGAGCTAGAACAACTGGTATAACTAATTGTAAAACAACTAGATACTAGTAACTTACTTAGGAATTGGAACGAGAACTGAACATGGGCAAGAATGTTGAACAAATACACGGATGTTCGAAATTATGTGGTATGCTTTGCTGTGGTTTGGTGTGGTATGGCGTGGTTAATGACAGATTATATGGGTCTTTTGTTATATAATTTTAGCATAATTAAGGATTGTCTTTTGGGGTTATGTAATATTTGCATTAGTTTCCTCCAGTTGAGGCAAGAGTATTTAGGATAGTTGCTTTAAATATTTAGTGATGGTCTCAATAATAGTTCTTTGTATATTACAAATAATTGATATTAAGTTGTATCAAGATTAAATACTTTATTATTGATGGTTTTGAACTACTTTATATTAGTTTTAAAGGATATTTACCCATTAAAAAAAGGATTTAGAAAATTTGTGTTTTTGAATTGTTCAGCTGCGTACAGTCTAGTCTTCTTAGCTAAGATCAAAAACGAAAAGTGATAAAGTTTTCGCAAATTAAATAAAATGATCTAGAATATGACGTCGAGAATTTTTAATGAAACTTTTAAATGGTATATAATTATACGGTTTAAAATTTAAAATGCACTTTTTGCCTACAAATTCGACCCAAAAATATGAAAAACTATAAAAATATATTTGTTCTCAAAAAACAATTAACGTCATATTCTAGATAATTTAATTTTCTATAAAATGAGTTTTTACACAGCCAAATCGGTTCAATAAAATTTTCCCAATCGTGTACGCAAAGTTGAAAAATGATGAAAAAGCAGAGTTTAAATAAGGGTAAACCTAAGAATAACTATATATTTTTATGAGTTTTTTAGCTATAACTTCGTAAATACTTGAAATATCGATTTGAACTTTTGAGATAATATTCATGAATAGTTTAGCTTTGATTAAGACGTTTTTGAACCGAAGTCACATGTAATAACCGATATTTATCGTAAGAAATGATGCCATATTTATATCGCATCGTTTTTTTGAATTTCTCAGCTGCGTACACTCTAGCATCGTTCATTTACATCGAAAGGAAAAAAATCAAAAAGATTTTGTAAAGCTCATGAGCTTATCTTGAATATGACGTTAAGTATTTTCGAGAGAAGATTAGAATTGCATGATTTTATTCAATCATAAAGAGAAAATACATTTTTGGCATTGTAAATTGACATAAATATAGGAAAAAATATGTAAATACTTATATTTTCAAAAAATGGTTTAAGTCATATTCTTAAGAATTTAATTGCTTATAAAATGAGCTATCAATAAACTAAATCTGATCAGTAAAATTTTCCCAAACGAGTACGCAATGTCGAAAAATAATATACATTCGAGAAAATAACGCGTTTAAATTTATATAGAGTCATTCTTTTTTTGTAGATATTAATTGATCTTAAGACGACAGTCTTTTTGAGAATATTTAATTATTCCAGAAAAAACAATTTTTAATTGAATAATTGAATATTTTTTCAGCACAAAAATTTTAATTTTAAGAAATAAATATATACCTAAAAAGGAAAATGAAAACTTTTCAATATTAAATAAATCTATAAAATTCCATACTCATACAAAGAATTTCACAACTTTTGTGATGTAATGATTTTTGCCTTGATAACTATTGTTGGTAGACTCAACAATAACAATATTTCAATACGCCTAAACGTTTATAATAGACCAAAATGTTTGCAAAAGACCTAAATGTTTGCAAATCTACTTCACAAAACTAAGACACTGAACAAAGAAAGCCCAACTAATGTGCTGAAGTGTGATGTGAAGAGAGTGACGAGAGAAAAAGTCGAAATTAAGATTTTGGCGCGCGATTACAAGTCGCAGCAGGCGTAATTAAATTTGCATAAGTTTTGAGATTACCCGCCGATTTCGAGATGGCAGCGAGAAACAATAGTGCGACTACGTATGGGCACATGCACAGTTCACACCAATATTGGTTAACAACGTAAAAGATTTACCTCTAAAAGACTGATTGACGATAAGCTGGATGGTATTAAAATGTGTACATGCAAAATAACCTTTGGAAACATACAAAACTAAAAGATAGCGAAAAATCGCTTTGAAAAATGTCCTTGTTGAAATTGTTACAAAGTAAAAGTCTTAAAAATCTTTAAAAATTAGTGATTCAAATTATGATATGGCTACTAAAGTGAAATTAAGAGCAATTAAACTGCAACACTTGATTAAGACCACTCAAAGTTTAAACTATCATGTAATTATAGTTAAATGTTTAAAATGAGGTTATATAAAGTATCAATCAAAGACCTAAATCATTTAATTTAATAAAACTAAAGTAAAATTGTATAATATATATAATTAATCACTTCTAAATATAATAATAAAATTATCTAAAATTTGCAGACTATTTCTCTTCCTTTTTAAGGATTTAGCAAGTGTAATTATGTCATTACTGTATTATTGTTTTCCTTTCTTGCATTTAATGCGTCAATTTTATTTAATTTGTTCTGGCTCTTAAAATACTGATGTAATTGTTTATGTAGAGAGTGGAATAATCGTCGACAGTGCAAATTAGTGCGCATTAATTAACAAAACGAGGCTCGTGCGCAGTTTCACGCAGTACTTTCGTTCGACACGCCTAATTAACCTGAAAGTATGTTTATTCCATTTCAGTGGCGAATTACGTTTCATTGAGCCTTAAATGTAATATATTAAGCAAGATATCATTACGTATGGACTTATAGGAAGGAAAAAATATATGCAATTGTATAGATTGGTGAATTATACAATAAAAAGAAATACAGTAAGTTAAATTTTTTGATGTATCGAAATGGTGAATTCGATAATCGAAATTTGACAAACTTCCAGTACCTGTCTCAAATTTTCTTTTATGCTACTGATAATAAAGAATGTTCAATTAATTTTAACTTTCTTTTATGACCGTATTTTTTGTATGAACATTTTTATTTCACTTTAAAGTTTGGTATTTTATTGAATTGATAGCCATTTTATAGACTATTTTTAAATTTAAAAAAATCAAAATTTATCAAACTTACACGTGAGCTCACTAATTTTTCTTTATATCAACAATAAACAGAATATCTCCAATTAATATGAACTTATTCTCATGCCCATAACTTTGGTATGAACAATTTTATTACATTTTGAATTATGTTGTTGCATTCAATGATTTCCATTTCAGTCGCGAATTACGTTTCATTGAGCCTTAAATGTATTATATTAGCATAGATATCATTACCTAGTGTTACGTATAGATTTATGGAAAGGAAAAAATTATATGCAATTGTATATATTTGTGAATTATACAATAAAATGAAGCATAGTAGGTTAAATTTTTTGATATATCGAAATGGTGATGTTTATGCGTCATAGTAGAATAATCGAAATTTGACAAACTTCTAGTACCTGTCCCAAATTTTCTTTTATACTGCTCATAAACAAAGAATGTCCAATTAATTTTAACTTTCTTTCATGACTATATCTTATGTATGAACATTTTTCATACACTTTAAAATTTGGTGTTTTATTGAATTTTTATAGACTATTTTTAAACAAAAAAAAAATCAAAATTTAACAAACTTGCAGGTGAGTTCACTATTTTTTCTTCATATCAACAATAAACAAAATGTCTCCAATTAATATAAACTTGTTTTCATGTCGATAATTGTTGTATGAACAATTTTATTACACTTTGAATTATGTTGTTAGCGAGTTACGTTTCATTGAGCCGTAAATCTATTATATTAGCATAGATATCATTACCTATTGTTACGTATGGACGTATAGAAAGGAAAAATTGTATACCAATGCATATATTTGTGAATTATATAATAAAAAGAGGAAAATATATAATAAAATGAGGAAAATATGCAATAAAATGAGGAAAATATACAATAAACTGAGGAATATATACAATTAAACCGAAATAACAAAGAATTTGTTTGAAATGTTGCAAGATATAAAGTAATATAGGGAGATTTATATACGTTCAAGTAAAATGTTTATAAGATCATCTCTCATAATCAGTAAGGTACCATTTCTGAAATGTATTTTGCACTACATTGAATTCCTGCATTGGCAAATTGCCTGAAGACAACTTTCTTTGTGCATGTTATACGGTAATAACACAATCACTGGATCGCAGAGCAAATAAATGCAGAAAACTGTGTGATCTAGTTCTGCATTGCACTGTTTCACAACCGGTATTCATCTATTTCCTGGATGTTTTTCATTGTGACTCATGTAAATATGCGAATATCTGCTCTTTTTCTGTCTACCTAATATTTCCTGATGAACAAAGATCTTCGGCTTTTGTGACATAACTACTTTCTTTATAGTCTAGTACTTTTTGTAGTCTTACTTGTAGTTCTTTCATTAAACATTTTCGTAGGTTTTGTTTTGAAAATTTCTCACATTTCTCGCTTAAAATTTAAATGTTTCCTTTTTATTATTGGCAATAGAATAGTTCACAATTCAAATTATATATTAATCATACCCATCGGAAGATTAGAGAAAACGTTAGAGGATTTTAAATTTTTTGATGTGTCAATATGTTCTTTATGCGTCATAATAGAAAAAACAAAATTTGACAAACTTCCAGTAGAGCTCACTAATTTTCTTTCGTATCAATAATAAACTGAATGTCTCTAATTAATTTAAAGCTATTTTCATGTCAATAACTAGTATATGAACAAATTTATTACACTTTGAAGTATATTGTTGTATTCAACTGATTTTCATAATTCAAGGATATTTCATCTTTCTTTAGGAAAGCGAATAAATCATCTGCTACACATAATAGAAAATAAACATGCGCATATCATTTTAAAGTATATGAAAAGAGGAATAAATTGATATCGGTGGCATACTGTTCGTGTGACGGATATGTATGAAAACCTCCTATTGAAGTTGAGACATTGAGATATTGAAATTGAGACATAAAATAGCATATTTAGAAAGCGATAGAAAAGAGTTTTGTCCTGAAGGGATTGACAAAATTCTGACACAAAAAAGTAGGAGAGTCGAGGAACATGCTGTTCTTTGTTCCATCTTGATAGCTTAATATTTAGTACTCAAAAATCACAAAGAAAAACATCAACCAATACCATGAATAATAAAATCACATTTGGTATCAGGTTGTGCTATGACAAAGGCGAATGTCAGTAGTCTTTATAGTCTTACTAGCATTTTAGCTTCATGTAGGTAATAAGAAGCTAAGTAGTCTCTTTAAATAGTCATAATTACACAATTACAAAAACTAATTTCCAATTATATTCTTTTTTCCAGGGGTTTCTACTTCTAGCATGCATTCTCACACTAATATCTCTTTGCGAAGCTCGTCGTGTGCGAGTTCGTCCAGCCGAGGAAGAAGAGGATGTTCAGTACTATGCTGCTGAGCCACAGGAAGCTGGTGAACAACGGGTAGTTTACATTTCATCAGCCGATCAGTACAACGGACTTTACGGCCAGGCAGCAGCTTCACGAAGCTCCCAAGACAACTATATTCCTTCAAGAAGTGCTGCGCCTGTTCAGAAAGTCAGCAAGACCAAGGAGGCTCCAAAACAACCTCCGGTTCAAACTATCAGAAATTATAACAAAGTAAATGATGATGGCTCCTTTACCTTTGGTTATGAGGCTGCTGATGGTAGCTTCAAGGAAGAGACTAGAGGTACCGACTGTGTTGTTCGTGGAAAGTATGGTTATGTTGATCCTGATGGCAATAAGAGGGAGTTTACCTATGTGAGTGGTAACCCATGTGATCCTAACGCTCCTAAGGAGGAGGAGGTTGAGAAGGCTGAAGACGATCGCCAGGAAGCTGATGTAGGACCTGCTAATTACCCAACCCGGCCTATTCGTCCGATTAGACCTGTCACGGTCGCTCCCAAGCCTGTAACTTTGTTCCAGAACACGTACGCTCAAGGGCAAGAAGAGGAAGAGCCTGAACCTGAACAAGTTTTGAGACCACAACCTCAGGTTAGTTTTTCCTATATGTATATATTGATATTTAGTTGATTTCTGTTTGATTTGATCAGTATTTTTCTGAGTTTATCTAATTTTGTCTGATTTTTATGTAATTATGTCTGGTTTTGTATGATTTTTATCTGATTTTGTATCTGATTTTTACCATAATAGCAAATTCGTTCTCGTCCGACCTACCTCGCCCGTCCCCAATATGAGGAAGAAGAACCCGCACCTGTTTACCAACGCCCCCGACTGGTTGTCCCCTCAACCACCCCATCTTCAGTCATTTATAAGCATAGCGTTACACCTTTGAACATCACCCCACGTCCAGTGACCATCCCTACTCCACGTCATGAACAGGAACCCACCACCTACCGTCCACAACTCCTCCAAGTCGCCGTGACTCCAAGACCTGCTCTTCTCTACACCAAACAAATCTCTGCCCCACGCCCAATACTCCCATCACTTCGCGGATCTGGAAATATCGACTTTGATGCCGAATTCCAAAAGTTCCAACAGGAGAACAACATTGTCGCTCCTACCCCATCTGCCATCGTACGCCCTGTGGCACCTGTCAAGTCCCATGCCAAACAACAAACCCCAGGTGGTCAGATCTACTCCTCCGAGCTGGTCTTTGATCCCGCTTCAGGCCAGTACAAAACACAACTCTATCAAACCCTTCCCCAAACCGAGGGCGACTTCACCCTCAGCCATCGCATCCAGCCGTACGTCCATCAGAATCACGCTCCATTACTCACCGCCCAGCAACTCCAGAACCAAAGCCCACTCTACCGTCATCTAAGCAAACCAGCACCTACGCCCGTTACCAACCAAGCCGTCTACCAACAGCAACAGGCCGAGCTGCAGTTCCAGAACTCTGCTCAGCTCTACGCCCAGCAGCAGAAGGTGAGGAACCAGCCACAGGCGCAAACTGGGCCACAGCAGTTCTACTACCTACAACCGCAGGCGGCGCCCGTCAGCGGCTACCAACAAGGTGGGCAAATCGACGCGTTCTTGCGAGGCCATAATATCCAATTCTAAATCACGCCACATCTCTAAGTTAATGCTATGTATTGTTTTTCTACAAATTTCAGAGCGATTAACCATCTAGACTAGACTATACCATACTAGAACATAGACTAGGCTAGTGATATCCCCCCGATGAACCACAGTCATACTCGTATTCTCTATAAATTACCAATTTCTGTATAAGTTACCCCGTTGGAACGAGACATCACCCTGAGGCGCTTGGAGAGATCTGATACTTCCAAAGATGTATTTAGGATTTCAGAAAACCAGAGGCGAACGTGGATTAAATTCCTAATATATCTAGACTAACATCCTTACAACAAAAAACGACTCCGACTTGGACTTAACGTCGACTTCGAACCGTAAAACGTCGAACCGACCTCTCAACTCGTGCAGTGAAAGCGAACTGAGGCTGTGCACGCCTCATTTTATTGTGCAATGTGTGTTTATTTCACTCAAAGAATAACACTGAATGTTCTAAATCTAAAAAAAATAACACAACACACTCTAAATGGTATAATAACTAGCTTATTTCGATAATTGGCATATTTCAAAACTCTATTTATGCTTTTAAGACACATTTATGTTTGCAAGACACAAATAAAATGTTTCAAAGCACATGTTCTGAATAGCTTTGAAACATTCATTTAAATACAATCAGATTGTATAAACAGTAATTAACTGCCTTAACTTAGCTACCTTAAGAAACATTCATGAATGTTCATAACTATTTGCTATTCTGATTAAATATTCGCAGAAATCTAAATGTGTGAAGGTCGTTCGACGTTTTAATAACGATAAATAACGATAACACGAAATAATGTGCATTTTAAAGTGAAATACTTCACTTTTTTTTCTTGTTAAAAAATTACGTGTATTACTAAATTTAAACGGTATTTCTGTTATTTATGGCTTGAAAATGTAAATATGTTTGAATTTTGTATCGTTTGATATGTTTCTTAACAAGTTTAATTGTAAAATATTGGCAAGATGTATCAAAGTATTATGTATTTGTCCCTTTTAGGTACTTGTTAAAGCACTTTTGTGTTTAATTATTCATAATTACTGATATAATCGCATTATAATAATATATTTTTAAATAAATGTTGTACATATTTATAAAAATATTTTGTCTTACTTGCTTCACGACATTTTTTCATAATTATAACGTTAGAAATGAATTTATTGGGAGATTTAAGGAGGAACCTCATTAGGAATGTTGGTGAAAATGGGCTTAATTAATAGATAAACTATTCAGGAATATTCTCTCAGAATTTCAAATTAATAGTTCTTGTAACTACGAAGTTATAGCGCAAAAATATATAGGATTGCCCAAATTTAAACGTTTTCTCGCCATCGTTTTTCAACTTTCCGTACTCGATTATGATAATTCTACTAAGCCGATTGAGCTGAGTTAGAGCTCATTTTAAAGGCAATTAAATTCTCTAGAATATTACATTAATTGATTTTTGATAAAGAATATCCTT